>PVKB01007717.1:0-28830 GCA_004027205.1 Ctenodactylus gundi
GGGCTATCAGGTGGTGTAAGTGCTAGGCAGAAAATTCAAGTAGGGAAAGCCAATGGGGAGTGTTGGGTGGCAGGGAGGGTTCCACGCTAAGGAGGGTGCCCAGGAAAGCTTTCACTTGGTAGGCGACATCTGCGCAAAGATCTGAGGGAGGTGAAGAGTGAGCTGTGCAGGTATCTGGGAGAAGAATGTTGCAGGCAGCCTAGAACATGCCAAGACTCTGAGAAGCAAGAGGGCCCAGGCCGTGTGGCTGGAAAGCAGTGATTAAGAGGGTTCATCGAGAGAGGTGGTCAGAGAGCTCATGGGGAGAGGGAGCAGTGCCCGAACTTTGAGGGCCTTGTAGCCATTGTAAAAGTTCTGGCTTCTGCTCCAGGTGAGATGGTAAGTACTTGCTTCTTCCTAGAACTTTCGGTGTATGTACCCGCAACATACTCCCAGTTAGAATGTAAGTACCATGAGAAACAAGTGTAGAAAAACAGAAATTAAAAGCAGCAAAATCAGGACTCAGAACCAAGAGGTCAGAGGTGAGAGGAAGATATGTTATGCTAATGGGATGCTGCCTAGTTCTCTCCAAAATGGCAAACCCCAAGTTCAGGGGCAAGATTTTTTCATACTCTTTGTGCAGGGAGCTGTCTAGACAGCAAGCAGGGAACACAGAGAGGCATCTATTTAACAGGTTTGCTAAAGTAATTTCTTTTTACACAAAGCAAGCTTACAGAGCACACAGTTTGTCCTTGGCCTAATTTCATTGCCTGACTAGGTACTGTTCTGTCCTGTCTTTGTGGCCTTGGGAGTCAGCATCCCAGCTCCAACAGTTTAACTGTATCATACTCAGTTAAGGGGGTGGTGACTGCTTCCCCAGAGGTTAACAGCTCCAGGCCCAGTCAAAGGGGCTTCTTCCCTGGGTATTTTCTACAACATTGCCTCCTCTTCATGCTCATTATAATTCTTTATGATTTTAGGTGGGGTTCATTGGTACTACCTGACCAATTATGACCTTACAACTTCCATCCTGCTTTGGATGAAGTGGGGAAGAGGTTTGTAAGCCATGGGCCAGAAGCAGTATCATCAGCAGGACAGGGAAATGTCCCACTAAGGGGCCAACCAGGACATCCAGTCCTCTCATCTACTCCCCCAACTCCAGCTATTTGTTTTCTCTCAAGACTTAATTTGCTTAAATAGCTGGTGAGCATCTTTTTAAAAACTATTCCCAATTGATTTGCATAAAAACATTCTTCCCCCAGGAAGGCACAGAGCCCTCCTTTTTTCGTCTGTCATAAAATCAAGTCCCTGGCAGATTGGAAGCACAATCACAGCTAGAGAGTCCAGCTGATTCTGCAATGTTACAATGCTCTTGTTGAACCAGTCTGAGGTCTTTTCTAAACTGGCTGGAAAGTTGGCTGGTCAGCACTCGTGGTCGCCTTGTGGCAGTCACTCCCATGGCTGAGGTGCCTAAAGAACTGGGTTACTTTTACTCCTGGAAAAATGTCTAGGTCAGGGATTAAGACCAGTTTACCTGTTGTGTTCGTCCCAGGTAAAGAGTTCACCGTGGAATGGGGAAGCCTGGCATGTTTTTCTGAAAGGCAAAATCTACACAGGGGTAATACTTTAAGGACCGGTATTTTTTCCCACAGCAGCAGGGCTTACGGAGCCACTCAGTGGAGCACAAAGGAATAAACTCTCTGAGGAGCTATAGAGTGGAGAACTGGAACCAGTCCACAGCTTCCCCCGCCCTTTGCCAGGTCCCCAGATGGTAGGCAGCACACTCGCCTCCAGGGATGGCAGCAGTTGTGTCAGAAAAGCAGTGTGACAGGAGCAAGCAGTTGGGGACGGAGTGGAGCCAGAGCCGCTGACAAGAGGGCGAGAGGACTCTGCTGCCACGGAGAATTAACTTATAAAAAGCTGCTGTTCAGAAAGTAACCAGCAGATGGCAGCCGGGAGCTGAGGAAGGCAGCAGGGAAACGCTGAGTAGCCTGGTCCGCCCTTCAGACTATCTAAGTCCTGAGTGTCGTCCTAGCTAGGGCCTTTCTGTAGCTTTTTTGCAGCCCCCACGGCTGTTTTTCCCAGTTTTTCCTCTTTGGGGTTCCCCTAAAGTGCCCCCCCTTGTCCGTAAACGTGACCCTCCTCTTTACAGTAAGCACATCAATTCTAGCCCGGCGGAAGGGGGGATGGTGGCTTTTCTGTAGGGACCCTCGGTGGCCCCTTTCTGCACATTTGTCTTCTTTCTTCAATGTCATGGCCATGATTTTGGTCTTTTTCAGGTACTTTCCTTTCTACCTTTCGGTTACTTTTTCCCTGTTTGCCACCACCTTGGCTGCCATACTGATGAGCTGGTCAGTGTTTGCTCGCACGAATCCTTCAGACTTCTGGAGCGTCCGGCATTCATGTGGGCTGACTGCTATACAATGGTCACGTTCACCTGCGTGAAGGGAGGAAGGCATCCAAGTCTCAGGGAGAACCGGCTTGCGGTACTGAGGTCCAAGCAGGGTGCGGACGGTGGTTGTGTGTGCAGACGGCCTGGCCGAGGTGGTGAGAGACAGCACAGGGCACAGCTAAGGCAACTGCAGGAACTAAGCGAGGCCTGGAAACTTCCGTGGTAGAATTGGATTGACGTAGGAAGGTGCCTTTGCTCACATTACACACTGAAGTATTCGTGTGATGCGACTCATCAAACTGGCAACCACGAAAACCCTCTGAATTGTATGTGGAACTTTATCCTGTACATTCCAAGCGAGAAAGGAATTTAAAACTCTGAAGCAAAAATGGCAAAATGTCCTAATTCTAGAGACCTAGGTGGCGTGTTTACAGGTACTCACTGTGCCATTACTTACAATTTCCTACCACATTGTAACATTACAAAGTAAAAAATGTTCAAAAACTAATAGTATTTTACTCCCAGTATAGAAAAAGCAACTTATGAATTCATTGCCCAAAGAAACTAACACAGTATATTCCTCTTATAATAAAAAAGAGTTATTTAAGTGAACAACTTGGTTGTGTAAACTGTTGAAAGGAAGGTGACTTCTTTGAAAGCTAGAATCAAATATGTTATTTTCCTTTTATCACCTTCAGATGAAATGTTGAAATTGGTCAAGCTAAAATGATTCTCTTGTAAGTCAACCCCATAGTCACTAGAGGGCGCATTTCTACCAAAGACCAAGCAGAGATTTAAAAATAAACCGGCATTTTTCTGAAACCAAAAGGAAAAAAAACTTCAAATGAATTTTCATCCATCTTTTGAAACTCCAACGTGGTGTACTGGTATCCTTTTTATTTATTTTATTTCCCCTCATTTTATTGATATGTATATATGTGGTACATAATGTTTACATTGAACTTCAGTATTTTGTGCACTTTTTATTTATTTTTCACTTTCTTCACTTTTAGAATGAAAAAATATGTAATCTATGTTTACTCACGACTCAGCTGTGAAAATACTGGATTTTCCATTTGAACCCAATTTTAATTATGTCTCTTTGCCCTAGGTGGTAGCATAGACCCTCCTGAGGTCCTATCTGCTCCCCTCAAATTTTTTTCACACTTTCAGAGTCAGAATTGTCACTACTATTTGTATCAGTAGTTATAACCTATGTATGTTTTCTTCCCTTAATTAAACAGAATCTCACTCTGTAGTCACACTGGTACTGACTTCACTATGTAGTCTAGCCTAACCTCAAACTCATATCAATCCTCCTGCTTTGGCCACCCAAGTGCTGGGATTACAGGTGTGAGTCACCACATTCAGTATATGTGGTGCTGGGAATCTAAGTCAGGGCCTTGCACTTCCTAGGCAAGAGCTTTAACCACTGAGCTATGCCCCCAGCCCATTGATCCATTATTTTTTAAAGGACACCTCAGAAGAACAAGCACTTGGCTGATCTGTACAAGCGCAGTCTCTTGGTCTTCATGTGGTTTGCATCTAGAGTATCTCCCAGAAGCCTTACTTACCTAAGGATAACTGTGCACTGTTGGCAGGTGGGGCCTGGCTGCAAGGGGCAGATCACTGGGGCTGGACCTGGAAGGGTAGCTCTCCCCTTCCTCCCTGATTTAGCTCTGTACTGCCATGCTGTCAGGATTGCTCTCTCTCCAGCTCCGGCCCCATGATGCGGTTCCACATTCTCCACTTGCCCACTCACTCATGAATGATTGTGACCTTCTGATACTGTGACCTACAATAAATCTCCCTCCCTGAAGCTGTAGGTGTTGGTATTCTGTCCCAGCAACCCAAATATAACTAAGCTGGGCTTCCATTCTCAGAGATTCAAGTTCAGGGGTATTGGAAAGGGGCTCAGGAAACACAAATGCCACAAGGTCCAGAGTCAGAAGTGGATAGCTATGCGTTAGTGGGACCCAGCACACCCACACCTCAAGGCACCACGGGCCATCACACACTGCCCAATACTTCAAGCCACCCTGGTCCGAAATAATTGAATGTCCTTTTTAGCTGGCATGGCTTGGAACATGGGCACACTTCTGCTTGTCTCCTGCAGAGAAAGGATGAGTCCTTAAACAAGGTTTGCCCTCTCCTCCTGACACGTACCCTGCGTCATTACCATAATTGTGTCCCAACTTCTGATTAGATGCAAACATGAGAGTCGCAATCATCTTTCATCTTCAGCTTGTAACAGGACACAATATGGGGGTCTGTGTCCTGATCGAGGGGCATTCCAATGGGATCAACACGGCGATCTCCTCGGGATGCTTCTGCTTTTGCTTTGTAGTTGTGTGTGCTGCCAGCTTCCTTTCCCCAGAAGGGGGAACGTGACTTCAGCATCTGCTGCTGATTTTGCTTTGATTTTTTTTTCACGAAACACATGTACGTACATGCACACTTAACACATGTACATGAACAATCTCACTGGTGTGTCTGTAGGTAATTGGCTGCCTCTCATGGCTAGTCCTTCTTGGCCTTTCTTCTTCCTGCAAGAATCCTTTTAATTCTTATGTCACTTAGAATGGAACTGAGAAAAATGATCCACAATTTCTGTAAAACTAATTTTCATTTCATCTGTAAAGAACATTTCTTTTCTTTCCTTTTGTCCCATTTTTATTGTCTCTTGTATCTGTTAATAGAATCAGATCCATGAATCTCTCTTTTTCTCCTAGTTCTTCTCTCTTTACCTGTAATTGGAGAGTTAGCATGATGGAGTATGTTGTGGTTTGCATTGGGAGTGTCCCCCAAAGCCTCAAGTACCTATGGATACTGTGTACTGTTGGGAGGTGGGGCCTGGCTGCAAGGGGCTGATGTTTGGGGCTTGACCTAGAGGCATATGTGGTGGCTCAACCGTTCCACATTTGGTTCAGTTTTCTGCAGTGCTGCAGTGGAGCTGTTTCCAGCTCCAGCTCTGGATTAGGACCTGATTCTAGCTATTGTGGGATTCTACCATTTTCCAGCTGCCCACAGTGAGTGGACTGGGGCTTTCTGAAACTGAGAGCTAAAATAAATCTTCCCTCCCTAACGTGAGGGATGTCTGGTATTCTGTGCCAACAGTGAAAAAGTAACAAAGGCTGAAATTGGTACCAAAGAAGTGGGTCATTGTTGTGACTATACCTGATCATTGGATTGGAGGCCTTTGGAGCTGGTTTGTGGGAGGAACTTGGAAAAGTTTGAGGATGCCAACCAGAGAAGTCATGGAGTGCTCTGAGCCAAGCTTGAGCCAAGTTTGATGGAAGATTCTGGTCAGAGCTCAGAAAGACAGAATGTTCATAAGACAGAAAGGCCAGGCTCAAGAAGTTTCAGATGGGAAGGAGAACTGAATTAGCAAGTGGTCTAAAACCATGCATGCTATGCACTGGCAGAAAATTTGTTGGCATTCTGAGCTTGTCCAGGGTCTGTCTAAAACTGGGATTAAGGGGGCGGTGGATTACTCAATCTAGTGAAGGAAATCTCAAGGCATGGTTACTGTTTGTGGTCCTTAGCCACCTCTATGGCAAAAGACAGGAAAAAGTGGCAGAGAAAAATCATAAAAAGTTCACAATGCCACACCAAAATGGCCTGCAATGATGGGGCCAAAGAGCACAGGAAAGTTAAAGAGATTAGCTTTAAAAAGAAGCAAGTATATATACTCAGGACCATAAAAAAGTCAACAAGAATCCTCCCTTTACCAACTCAAGGGTGGAGAGGCAAAAGATTTTTCTCTTAGAAGTGTACCCTAGGGCCAAAGAGAAAAGTATCTTTCTGAGTCCGGCTGTCTGGAGTTGAACCATTTAAAAGCTAGGAGACCTCTCCAATATTTGTCCAACGGGATCAGTCTACTGCTCAAGTCAGTGATGGACCTTGGTGAAATCCATGTAGTCCTAGCTTTACAGGCTTACAAACTACAAGAGTTGTGCGTTCATGGAGGCTTCCAGCCAGATTTCAGAGGAAGGCCTTGGAGACCTGGCTGTGTGCTCCTGAGAGAGCAGTATATGAAGCTATGAAGGAGAAGTCTAAGGTTCAGTGGAGACCCCGGAAATTTGCAGAAGCCAGGATCATGGATCATTCCCTGAGGAAGGGCACAGGCCTTAGTCAACGCCACTCCAGTGGATGGGAGATGGAGGTTGCAGCCGGCAGCAATGCTGTAGGGATGGGAGCACCCAAACCCTTTGGAGTTCCTATCTCGCCACAGTTTATCCCTACTCTTCTCTTTTGAAATGGAAATGTTTACCCTGTGCCATTGTAGGTTGGAAGCACTTGGCTCGGGGTCTACCTTGCATCTCAGAGGAGACTTTGGAGTTGGACTTTTTTTAAACACTGCTGAAACTGTTAAGAATTTGACAGTTCTCAGAGAAAGACTAAATTGCATTTTGCTTAAGGAGGTAGACATGAATCTTAGGTGCCAGGTGTGGAATGATGTGATTTGGATCTGAAGTGTCCCTCAAAAGCCTCATGTACCTATGGATACTGTGTACTATTGGGAGGTGGGACCTGGATGGAAAGGGCGATACTTGGGGCTTGACCTGGAATGGTATGTGTGGCTTCTGCCCTTCATTCCAGACTTGGTTCTGTGTTCTGATATGCCATGTCTCTGGCTCTGGCTCTGGCCCTGGAACTGGCTCTGGCTCTGCCATGTGATTCTACCACTTTCTAGCCTCCTACCTATGAGTGGACTGTGAACTTCTAAAGCTGTCAGCTAAAATAAATCTCTCCTCACTAAGTTGTGGATGTTGGGTTTTCTGTCCCAGCAATGAAAAAGTAACTAAAACTGATCATAAAAAACCCAAGCCTACATCATCCAGTCCTACCATCATCTTGCTGTGTGAACCTAGACACATCACTCACGTCTCTGAGGCTAATTGTTTTTCAATAAAAATCAGTGTGTGTGTGGCATTTCACAGTTATCTGGAATAACACATTACACATATGCAAATGTCAGGCTCCAAACGGACACTTGACAAATTCTGCTCATTGTTTTAATACCTAGCACACAGTTTTTGGTTATGCTTGGCTTTGAGGAGATAAGGTGTGTAAATAGCTCAGAACAGATCCTGTGTAGTTGTGCCACAACGACCTGCTCCCTTCCCATTAGCTTTTGTTTTGGAAAATCGGACCCCTAATGTAGAGGAGGAAGAACCGACCCACCATTGGATCTGAAGGCAAGAATTTAGCAACATCCCGTAATCAGACCACCTTGCATTAATGCAGTGAAGACGTTGGGGTACCTGACCTAACTAGCGCAGCAGACAGCACCCCACTACTCCTTACTCCATGGTCCCAGGGCCACTTCTGCAACTCCTGCTTTATGTTCTAGATCATTCTGAGTGTGTGGCTCCAGGGCTGACTGACTGATACAAAGGTTATTGGAAATTTTTGCCAGTCCCTGTTGTGATTTGGATCTAGAGTGTCCCCCCAAAACCTCATGTACCTATAAATACTGTATACGGTTGGGAGATGGAACCTGGCTATAAGGAGTGAAAGCTTGGGGCTTGATGTGGAGGGCTATGTGCTGGCTCCTCCCCTCCTCCCAGACTTATCAGTGCTCTGCAATGCTGTGTGGATCTCTGTCTCTGGAGGTCCAGCACCAGCTGCAGCCTTGCTGTATGAATCCACCATTTCCTAGCTGCCCACCTGTGAATGGACTGAGACCTTCTGAAACTGTGAGCTAAAATAAATCTTTCTTTTCTGAAGTTATGCATGTGAGGTATTGAGTCACAGTGATGAAAAAAAACCTAAGACAAGCCCCATTGTGCCTGTGTCTGGCATGCTGTGTGGCCTTGGGGTGTCTGTGTGTATCCTCTCAGGTGGCTCCACATGAGTTTTGGGCAGCCCCGTGGTATCTATGTCTGTCATCTCAGGGAGCCCTTTGGTGTCTGTGTGTATCATATCAGGTGGCTCCATGGAGTCTGTGTCTTTGGTGGCACCCTAGCACTAGTTTCTGTCATGTTTGGCAGCCCTGCATTGTCTCCGCTCTTCTTCTAGTTGGGCTCTTCTATCTCAGTGTCTGTCACCTCCAGCAGCACAGGGGTATCTTTTCTGTCATCTCACAAGGCCCCATGGTGTCTGTGTCTGTCATGTTGGAAACCCAGGGGTGGTTATTTCTGTGCCTTTGTTTGTCTTGTTGGGTAGCCACGTGGTGTCTGTGTCTGTTATCTTGGGCAGCCGATGGCAGCAGTGTCTATTGTCTAAGGTGGCCCAGCAGTGTTTATGTGAGCAGTCTCACATGGCCTGGAGTGTCTATGTCTGTCATCTACGGTGGCCCTGAAGTGTCTGTGTCTGTTGTCTCATGCACTCACACTATTTCTGTGTCTGTTGTCTTGAGTGGTCAGGCAGTGTCATTGACCGTTGACTAGGCTTGCCCCATGGGAATCCCCTTGGTGTATGAATCTGTCATGTAGGGAAGCCCTGCAGACCTCTGTTTGTCATCTCATGTGGTCCTTCTGTGTCTGTGTGTGCTGTCTTGGGTGGCCCAGCAGTTTCTTTCCCTGTCATTTCAGGCAGCCTTGTAGTGTTTGTCTGTCATCTCGGGGGGCCCTTTGGTGTCTGTATCTGTATTCTAGGGTATCCCAGCAGTGTCTTTGTTTATCATCCTGGGAGTCCCCTTATCGTCACATCATGCAGCCCTTCAGTGTCTGTCATCTTGGGTGGCCCAGTGATGTCTTTTTCTGTGATTTGGGGCAGCTCCATGATGTCCTTGTCTGTCGACTCAGACAGCCCTTTAGTGTCTATACTGCAGTGTCGGGTGGCCCAGCGGGTATCTTTAACTGTCATCTCTTGGGCCCAGAATTGTCTGTGTCTCTTACCTCTGACAGCCCTTGGTTTCTGTGTCTGTCTTCAAGAGTACCTTCATGATGTCTGCGTCTCTCATCAAAGGCAGCCCCACAATGTGATTGTCCTTCATTTTGGACATCCCTGCAGTGTATGTCTGTTGTCTCAGTAGCCTGACTATGTTTGTGTCTGTGACATCAGATGGCTCCATGGTGCTGTGTCTGTCTTCTTGGGCTTCATTCTGAAGTTCATGTTGGAAGGCTTCATGGAGTCTGCTTCTCTTCTTATATGCTACTTCTATGTCTATGTCTGTCATCTTGGGCAGCCCCACAGTGTCTCTATCTATTGTCTATGATGGCCCTGAGGTGTCTGTGTCTGTCACATCAGGTGGCCCCATGGCCTGTCCTCTCATGCAGCCCTTTCATGTCTGTAGTCTCAGGTGACCCAGTGGTGTCTTTTTCCTTTGTCTTGGGCAGCCCTGTACTCTGTCATCTGGGGAGACATTTTGGTGTCCGTGTCTATTGATGAGGGCAGCCCACAGTGTCTGTGCTTTTTGTCTCAAGCTGGTACAGGGTGTCTATAGTTGTGTGATGCAGCCCCTGGCACCCCAGTCTATGTCTATTTTCTTGGGTTGCCCAATGGTGTCTGTCATCCTATGCAGCCCACTGATATCAGCGTCTGTAACATCAGGCCGACCAGTGGTGTCTCTGCCTGTTGTCTTGGGCAGCACTTCTGAGTCCATGTCTGTCATCCCTGGAGGCCCCTCATTCTCTGTATCTGTCATTTTATTTTGTCCTTAGGAAGGAATCAGGGTCTGTCATGTTGGGTGGACCCACTGTGTCCCTGCCTGTCATCTTAGACAGAATATTCTGAGTCTGTGCCTGTCATCTCTGGTGACCCAGTGGTGTCTGTCTGTCATCTCAGTATTTGTGTCTGTTGTCCTGGGCAGCCCCATGGTGTCTATGTCTGTCTTCAAGGACATATATGCTGTGTCTGTGTATCATCAAGGGCACTGACACAGTGTCTGTGTAAGTCATCAATGGCATATGGTGTCAGTGTCTGTCGTTTTGGGCAGTCACCTTGTGTTTTTGTCTGTTATCTCGGGTGGCCTTGTGGTCTGTATCTGTGGTCAAGGATGGTCCACACTGTCTGTTCTGTATCTGTCATCTCTACTGGTCCTGCTGTGTCTGTGTCTGTCATCTCATACGGTCCCTCATTATCTTTGCCTGTTGTCTTGGATGGCCCCGTGGTGTCTGTGGCTGTCATCTGGGGCAGGTCTGCATTGTCTGTGTCTGTCACCATATGCTGCCCACTGGCATCAGTGTCTGTCACGTTGGGTGGACCCACAGTGTCTCTGCCTGTCATCTTATGTGCCCTTTGGTGTCCATGTCAGTAGTCTTGGGCTGCTCGGTGGTGTCTTTTTCTGTCATCTCGGGTGGCCCCTCAACGTTTGTGTCATTTCTGGCAGCACAATGGTGCCTGTGTCTCTTGTCTCTGTCTCCGCTATGTGTTTGTCCCTTTGGGCTGCCCTGCAGTATCAGTAGGTATCATTTCTGGCAGTCCTGAAATTTTTCTCTGTCATTAGGGTGGCCCCACAGTGTCTGCATCTGTTGTGTTGAGCAGTCCAGTGGTGTCTAAATTTGTCATCTTGGGCAGCCCTTTAATGTCTGTGTCTGTCAAATTAGTCTGTATGTGTCATCTTAGGTGGCCCTGTGTTGTCTATGTTTGTCAACTCAGGCAACTCAATGGTGTCTCTGTTTGTCGACTAAGGCTACACTACAGTGTCTGTGTCTATCATCTCAGGCAGCGTCTATGTCTGTCATCTCAGGTGGCACCACAATGTATATGACTGTCATCTCAGGTGGCCCCATGGGACCTGTGTCTGTCCTCTTGGGTGGCCTTGCACTGTCTGTGTCTGTCACCTCGGATAGCCCCCCCCACCCCGTGTCTGTGTTTGCCATCTAGGGCCACCCCATGTTGTATGTGCTTTTTGTTAATGATAGACTCATGGTTTCAGTGCCTGTCCTTTCAAGTAGCCACATGGTATCTGTTTATGTTATCTTAGATGGTCATGCAGTATCTGTGTCCATGAACTAAGTCAGGTTCACAGTGTCTATGTCTTTCTTCTTATGCAGCCCTGTGGTGTCTGTGTCTGTCATATTGGGGAGCCCGATTGTGTCTGTGTCTAGCATGTCAGGTAGCTATGTGGTGTCTGTGTCTTCTGTTTTGGGAGGCACCCTGGTTTCAGGGTCTGTTGTTGTAGGCAGCACCCTGGCATCAGTGTCTGTCATGTTGGGTGGTGCTATGGTGTCCTTCTCACGTTGGACAGTCCCATAGTGTTTCTGTATGTCATCTTGGGCATTCCCTTAGCCTCAGAGTCTGTCATGTCAAGCAGCTTCATGATATCCCTGCCTGTCATCTCATGCCTCCCTTTTGTATCTGTGGCTGTCATCTTGGGAAGCAGAGCAATGTCTTTGTCTAGGGTGACCCATCAGCATCTTTGTTTATAGTCTAGTGAAGCCCTTCTGTGCCTATACCTGTCATTTCAGACAGCCCCATGGTGTCTATGCTTGTTGTCTCAGGTGGCCCTGCAGTGTCTGTGTCTGTCGTCCTGGCTGTCCCCACCGTGTCTGTGTGTCTCCTCAAAGATGGCCCCACAGTGTCTGTGTCTGTTGCCTTGGGTAGCCCTGCTGTGTCAGTGTCTGTTTTTTTTTTTTTTTTTTTTTTATGTGGCCCTTTGGTATCTGTCTTTGTCTTGACTGGCCCAACTGTGTGTCTGTTGTCTCGTGTAGACCTTCGTTGTCTGTGTCTGTCATCTTGGGAGGCCCCACGACATCTGTGTTTGTCATCCCTGGTGGCCTCATGTTGTCTCTGTCTGTAGCCTTATGTGCCCAATGGCATCAGTGTCTGACATGTCAGGTGGTCCTCTGGTTTCTCTTCCCTGTCATCTCTGGCAGTCCTTCTGAGTATGTGTCTGTCATCCTGGGTGGCACTGCATTCATTATCTTTGTCTGCTGTCTGAAGCATCTTACTGGCATCAGTGTCTGTCATGTTGGTCAGAGCTACCACGCCTCTGCCTGTGCCATCTCATGTTGTGCCCTTCTGTGTCTGTATCTGTATTCTCAGGCTCCCTAGTGGTGTCTTCCTCTGTCATCTTGAGCAGCCTGCTGATGTCTGTGTCTGTCATTTTGGGCAGGCCTGAAATATCTGTGCCTGTCCTCTCAGGTTGCCCAGTGGTGTTTGTGCCTGTCATCTCAGGTGGCCATGTGGTCTTTCTCTGCCATTTGTGGTGGCTCCACAGTATCTGTGTCTATTGTGTTGGGAAGTCCCATGGTGTCTATGTCTCAGCTAGCCTGGTGTTGTCTGTATCTTTTGTCTCAGGTGGCCCCATGATGTGTGTCATCTGGGATGACCACAAGTGTCTCTTTTCATTTACTAGGGCAGTCCCTCTGTGTCTATGTCAATCATCTTGGGTAGCCCGATTGTGTCTGTGTATGTCATCATAGGATGTTCCATGATGTCTTTGTTTGTTGTCTCAGGTAGCCCTGCAGTGTCTATGTCTGTCATCTTGTGTGGCCATTCTGTGTCTGTCTTCTTGGGCTGCCCTACAGTGTCAATGTCTGTAGTCTTGGCCAGCCCAGAGATGTCTATGCCTGTCTTCTCAGGTGGCCCAGCCGTGCAGTGTCTGTGTCTGTCATTTCAGGTGGCCCCACGGTGTTTATGTCCTTCATCTCAGGTGTCCCTACTCTGTCTGTTTGTCCTCTCAGGTGGCCCTGCATTGTCTGTGTCTGTTATCTCAGGTAGCCCCATGGTATCTGTGTGAGTTGTCTAGGGCAGCCTTGCGATGTTAGTGTCCATCGCCAAGGTCCTCCCCTTGGTATATGTGTCTGTTGTCAATAGCAGCTCCACAGTGTCAGAGTCTTTAGTGTCAGTCAGCCTTGTGGTATCTTTTTTGTCACCTTGGGCAATCGCATGGTGTCTGTGTCCATCAACTAAAACAGCATTGTAGTATCTATATCTTTCATCTTGAGCAGCCCTGTGGTATCTGCTTCTGTTGACTCAAGTAGCCTGACTATGTCTGTGTCTGTTGTCTTGGGTCGCTACCTGCCATATATGTCTTTTATCTCAGCTGGCCCCCCAGTACCTGGGTCTGTTCTCTTGGTTGGCAACCTGGGATCATTGTCTATCCTGTTGGGTGGCATCATGGTGTCTTTGTCTTTTATGTTGGTCAGACCCATTGTGTCTCTGCCTGTCACCTGTGGCATCCTCTTAGCCTCAGTGTTTATCATAGTGGGCAGCCTGTGGTTTCTCCGCTTGTCATCTCATGCTACCCTTCTGTGTCTCTGTCTGTCATCTCAGGAGGCCTGGCGACGTCTTCGACTGTCATCTTAGGCTGCCCTTCAGTGTCTTTGTCAGTAGTCTTGAGTAACCAAGCTATGTCTTTGTCTGTTGCCTTGGCAGGTCTCTATGTCTTTCATTTAGGGCAGGCCTACAGTGATTGTGTCAGTTGTCTTGGGCAGCCTCCTAATGTCTGTGTCTGTCATCTTGGGTGACCCCCTGGTGTCTGTGTTTGGCATAGAGGATGGCACCCTGGCATCAGTGTCTGTTGTCTCAGGCTGCTTTGAGGTGTCAGTGTTTCTTATGTAACTTGGCCTTGTGAGTCTCTGTCTGTCGTCTGTGACAGCCCACCAGTATGGCATCTCAGGCAGCCTCTCATTGCCTATGTCTATTATCTTGGGTAAACCCATGCTATCTGTGTCCACCAACTACAGTAGCTCAGTGGTGTCTGCATCTGTCTCCTTGAGGAGCTCTGCCATATGTCATGTCGGGCAGCTCCACAGTGTCTATATTTGTTATATTGGGCATCACCTAGGCATCAGTGTCTGTCCTGTTCAGTGGCCCAATGGTATCTCTGCCCATAGTCTCATACATCCCTTCTGTGTCTATGTGTGTAGTCCCAGGTGGTCCCACAATGTCTTTGTCTGTGGTCTTGGGCAGCCCCACAGTGTCTGTCTCGCACTTTGGACAGCCCCACAGTATCTTCTTCTCTTCTGTCATCTAGGAGGGCCTCGTGGTGTCTGTGTCTCATTTGGGGAGGCTTTTTGATGTCTTTATCTGTCATCCAGGGAGGTCCCATGATACCTGTGTCTGTCATCTTGGGTACTCCTCCAGTGTCAGTCTGTTGTTTTGGGCAGCCTCAAAGTTACTGGCTGGGACTCTGTGCTTTAAGTGGCCTCAGACACTCTTGTTCATGGGAGGTTCCTATCCTCAGAACACCCTCTTCAATACAGTAGGTAGTGTGGAAGTGAATTGCTTCTGCTTCAATGGCTTGTCCGAAATGCTGGACTCAACAGCTCCTTATGAAAGCTCTTGGGAACCAAAGTCTACATCAACAGTTCCTTCTCAACTGTTAATAGCCACTGGTCACCTAGAGAGCTTTTGAGCTAGTGGTAGAGTTATGTGCAATCAACACAATTACTCTCCTCTGACAGTTGAAAGCTGTTAGGAGCAAAATGGTCCTGGAAGGCCTTGGATTTAGTCCCTTACACTCTACCTCCCAAGCCAATGCGAGACACACAGGCATCACCTGGTCCACTTTATACATTAAGTCCTAGAGACAAAATGTACTCTGGAGCCTGGCCAGAGTGGAAACAAGTAAAATAACTGGTCCATCAGAGGTCCAACCTGTGCTTTCTATAGTAAAAGACAGATTTTTGGGCTCTTATTTTGTTATTCAATCTCAAAAGACCAATGTTTTCAAAAATATATAATTAAAATGACAGTAGAAAATTTAATTGAAAAGCATACACAAAATATAATCTTGCTTTTGTATTATATGGAACACATATGAAATACCTTGCTGGATTATACTAGAGGTTTCTCATTGTTCATTCTCCTATTTACATGATCTGTGGTGCAATATCTCAGGCCATGGACAGCTGGGGCCCCAAAGAGCATGTTCAAAATCTCATCGAGGATGGGGGTATAAGATGAGAAAAGGTAGAACCTGAGCCAAGTGGTACAAGCCAGTAATCCCAGCAATCTAGTAGGCTGAGGAAACAGGATCACCAGTCTGAATCTACCCACGCCATGTTAGCAAGACTGCAACTCAAAAGCAAAAAGAAAAATGGGCTAGAGATATGCCTCAGGGTGACAGCCTGGGATAGAACCGCAATACCAAAATAACAACAAAAAAAGGAGAGTCTCTACCCAAACTTCACTGGACCACCCATTGTGTGAGTTTCTAACTTTTCTCTGCAGCCCTCCAAAGGCCCTAGGACTCTTCACCTTTAGATTCACATAATGAAGGCATTTTGCAATCAGACATCCTAAATGCAATCCCAGAAACCAGGGTCCTGGAAGTACTTTCTATCCCCATTGCCCTAAGGCAGCACATGGGGATTAGTCCCTTTTCTCCCCAGTGGCTAACACTTGGCATAGGCAGCAGAATGATGTATCCCTCAGCTCCCAAGGATGACTCAGTGTTAAGGAATATGTGGCCCTCCACATTCCTTTGGTGCCCAGTGACTATGTACCTGGCATCATGGACTCCCTTGAAAGACCAAGAATCAGTGGCCCCCACACCTGCCAATGTTAGGAAAGCACTGGCGCTGTTGGAGAACAATGTAGTGGGTTGTCACTGGGAGCTGCCGGGAGGGTGGCCTGCATATTCCAGTCAGTACTGCAACAAGTGAGCCAAGAACATCAAGATGTGAGTGGAGAAAGTCAAAACCTGCCAGCACAGGCACGGGCCATGAAGCAAAAGGGGGAGGAGCCAGGGCAAAACCCAAGAGAGACTGGACACTACCTACAAGGCTCGAAGTGTAGTACCCCCACCTATCGCGGGAACATGCTCTCAGCATCCCCATTCCAGGCTTGCCAGGTTGTGAGACAGAACCGAAGAGGAAGACCAGCTGGATGGCCAACGTGGTGATTGGCACAAGATGTGGACAATCAATTTCTAGCTGATTGTGTAATGGCAGGTGCCAGAGCAATAGGGAACAATGCAGGGGACATGAACATGGCTGAGCATGTAAATAAGCAGACCACATGTCTGGATCAGGTACAGGTCATCTGAGAGATGGCCATGCTGGAAATGATGTACTGCATAAATGAGAGAAGATCAAACGAAGAACTGCTTACATCTGATATTAAGGGTGTGGTATTAGCTAAGAGCCCTAAAGAACTTCTGGGAACATAGCCACACTTTTGGCCCAGTATGTTGATGACCCTCTGCGTGCAGTAACAGAGGCATTAGCTTTTTTTGGAGATGTAGAAGTCAAGAACCAGGGAAGATAGCATGACCTGTAAAGACACAAGAACAATCTTCCACCTAGGATAAGGAGGAAAAGCAAGCTAAGTAGTGTCCAGGCGATGGTAAGACAGAAGATGGTCTGGCCGGAAGACCATGGAAGGTGAGCTGCACACAGTTGTGGTATCATCTGGCAGCGACAGAGCTAGATCAGTCCAAGCTGGATGGGCAGCTGTTAGAAGTACATTTGATTTTGTGAATTAAACTTCATTCAGAGCACTCTACTCTCTGCTCCAAGTTAGACAAATTAGGTAGAATTGACTGACTTCTTTGCAGACTAGGATCGAGGCCAAGGTTGCCAGAGTGCAGAGCTCTTAGGGGATGGGTGGCCTTATATGGAAACGAATATCCACTGGAGTCCTCACAACTCTCAGCACATATTGGCCTTTGTGGACACAGGTGCAGGCATCATTCTTCTTTGTGGGAACCCAGACACAGTCTCTAGTCTCACCACCACCATAGAAGGGGTGGTGGCTGCCAGATAGTCACCTGAAAAGTGACAGTGACTTTGGGGAGAGGCCTCCAGCTCCATGGGATTATTTAGTGTGTTTCTCCTGTGGCCTAATATACACTGGAATTGCTACAACGTCTTCTGGTACACACCACCCAAGGGAAATTGCGATTGCATTTTAGGGCAGTTAGGCTATACTGCATGGATGCCCACAGCACTCCCCTTTAGTGTTGCCCCAAGTTAATGTAGTGGTAACCTTAAAACAATATGAGTTGCCTAGTGGGCATGAGGAGATACGGAGGATTATTTTAGTGCTGGAAAAGTAGGGGTCATGTGTCCTGCACACAGTCCTTCCAAATGTTCTGTCTGGCCTATATGCAAACCAGATGGTACCTAGTAGATGACTGTGGATGATCCAGACCTCAATAAAGTTAGCCCTCTGACATGCTGCTGTACCCAGTATTATGGGCCTTATGGACAAGCTCTCTCATGAAGCGGGAACTTATATATTGGATTTGGCTCACGCTTTCTTCTCAATTGACATTGCATTGGACAGTGAAGACCAATTTGTCTTCATTTGGGAAGGAAGACAAAGGACATTTGTGGTTCTTCTGACAGGGTACCTGCACAGTCCCACTTTGTGACATGGCCTGGTGGCCAGGGACCTGGTCTCATGGAAACACCCATCTTCTGTCATTTTGTGTCATTATATTGATGATTATCATGTTAACTTCTCACTCTCTTGTAGATCTTGAGGTTGGAGCCACCAATCTGCGAGAAGTTTTAACTGGCTAGGAGTGGACAATCACTGAAGACAAAGTGCAGGGACCTGGATTATCTATCAAATTATTGGGCATTTTTTGGTTGGGTAAGTCAACGGTTATGCCTGAGGCTGTCATTGATAAAACTCAAGCATTTCCTTGTCCAGAGACAGTGAAACAACTGCAAGCCCTCTTGGGCTAATTGGGGTACTGACATACTTTCATCACACATATGGCACAGGTGGCATAACCTTTATATTGGTTAACCCAAAGGGTGAAACCTAGAACTGGACTGCCAAAATAGAATAGACCTTTTTAACTATGAAATACCTAGTGGCCCAAGCACAGGTATTTTCTGAGGCAGACCCCTCAAAACCGTTTGTGTTAATTGCCCATGTTGCTGCAGATGGTACTGACTCATAATTGGCAAGTACAAAATGCTCTGAAAAACCCCACTGTGTTCTTGTTCAAGTTATAGAAAGGGGAAGAAGAGTGATATTCTTTGATAGAGAAAGAGTTGGCTGCTTTATACTTGAATCTGCAAGCCACAAGAGCTATTAAAGGAAAGCAGACATTGCAAACTACTTATTCTGTCAAAGGGTGATTGGAAACCAGGATCAAACAACCATGAACTGATGTGGCCCAGGCACCAATGTAAACTAAATGAGGTGTATATTTGGGGCAAAGGGCCAATTTCACCTCTAGTCCATTTGCCCAAGAGTTGCCAGCAGTTTTGGGGCCAACATCATTTCTAAAAGAAAGGGGGTTGGAACAGCTGGCAATGCACAATCTCCAAAGCTCTAGCCCATGTAAACTAAGGCAAGGTGAATGCTTGGAAGGAGGCTGGTTTACAGATGGTTTGTGGAAGGGCTGTCCTCCAACTTCAGTGGCTATAGACTTACAGCCCCAAACGGAGACATTTTGGTATGAAAAAGGTACAGGACTCTCCAGCCATTGGGCAGAGCACTGAGCAGTATGGCTAGTCCTTATGAATGGGGACAACCCAGTGGCAATGTGTACAAACTATTGGGATGTCTATATGGGACTAAAACTTTGGCTCCAAAAGTGGTTTGCCCTACAGTGGGAAGTAGGCAGGCTCCATTACGGGGGCAAGGTCTATGGATAGATCTTTGAGAAAAGGGAGAAGGGAAAAAGATATCTATAATGATTCATGACATCATCCTACTGAGAGCCCTGGCAATGGTACAGTGTCTTGGTTACTTTGTCGTTGCTGTGACTCATACCTGACACACACAAATTTAGGAGAAGAAAGATTTCAGATGGTTGCAGTCCATTCAAGGGCAGCTGGCAGCAATCAAAGGACATGACAGAGGCAGAGGTGGAGTCAGCGTCTCAAGACAACACAAACAGGAAGCCAAGTTGAGACTAGTTGAGACTAGTTCTAGTCCCAGTCCTAGTCTTCATCCCACAAGGAAGGCAGGATGTAGCTTATGTATCCTTTCAGGTCTCCACCCAGTAATTAGTCCCTGCTGCATTCTGGTGTGCAAGGTGTGGCCACTACACACTGTTAATCCTAACTTACACACCTTTAGTCTTAACTTACACGCCTTTATCCTAACTTAAATCCACTAACATCACATGGTTCCATAGACAATCCATAACATTAAAATAAATGAGACTTTTGGGGACACTCCAGATCCTAACCACAACATTCCACCCCTGGCCCCCAAAAGACTCATGTCCTCCCCATTCAAAATGCATTCAGTTCTTCTCAAAGAGTCACCAAAGTCTTAACAGTTTCAGCACTGCAAAAGAAACTCCAAGTCCATAGCCTCCTCTGAGATATAAGACAAACTTTTAGCTGTGAGCTCCTGTTCAAACCAAAGAGTTAAGCATTTCCAATATAAAATGGCAGAGGGTAAACATTTCCATTCCAAAAGGGAGGAATAAGGGGATATAATGCAATAGGACCAGAACAATTCATAAACCCAGCAGGGCAAGGGTTAAATCCTGTAGCTCCATGTCCAGCAACTGGGGTAAATGGTGGCGAGGCATGAACTCCAAGGGGCTTGGGTGGTCCCACCCCTGTGGCATTGCTGCTGACTGCAACCGCCATCTTCCCTCCTTGGGCTGGATCCACTCATGGCCTGCTGCGTTTCTCAGCTGACAATACATGCTCCTGGCTTCTCCAAATTTTTGGGCTCTCCACTGGACCTTAGGCTTCTCCTTCACAATTTCACACATTGCCCTCCCAGCGGCACACTGCTCGGCCTCCAAGGCCTTCCTCTGAAACCTGGGTGGAAGCCTCCCTGTACCTACAACTCTTGGGCTCTGCCAGCTTGTAAAGCCAGGACCGCATGGACGTCTCCAAGATCCACCACTGGCTTGAGCAGTAATCTGGCTCCTTTGTGCAATGGTTGCAGCAGCTTCTGAGTGCCTGGGTTGCTGAACTCTAGGAAGCTGAACTCCAGCAAACACTTCCCTCTTTGGCCCTACAGGGAGTTCTGGGGTACTCTTCACCGAACAAGATCTTTTGCCTTTGCACCCTTTAATTGGCAAAAGGTGGGATCTTGCTGATTCCTGAGACACTGTGAAGTTCTCTTTTTTACAGTCCTGATTCCAACTTCTTGGCTTTTGTTTAATGTCAGTCTCTTGAACAGCCACATGCTTTTCTACTCCAGACTGTGAGCTTTTTACATCCGTTCTCTCTGCCACTGTCTCCTGTCTTTCACTATAAAGCTGGCTAAGGGGACTTCCAGTCAAGAAGGCGGCTGAGTAACAGCACTGCACGATGTCTCCTCATTGACCCACTTAAAAGATCAAGAATTTAGTTAGAAAAAGTGTGTTTGGTGTAGCTAGGAAAGAGAGGACCATCCCCCAAAACTGAAAGGAGGCAAGGGGGAGGCCAGAAATTCTGAAGGATCATTGAAAACAGAGAAAAAAAAATGCCCATGGCCCAGGAAGCTGCCGCAGCCTGCTATAAATGGTTGGAGCCACAGGCAGCTGAGGACAGAGGAAAGCTCGCAGGGACATGAACATCTGATGGAGCTGGGAGAGGACAGAGCACACAACAACAAAGAGGAGGCTGCAGGTGGGTCAGAAATCCTGAAGTCACATTGGAAGAGGAGGAAAGAAGCAGCTGTCTCGGCGCGGCCCCAAGCTGCCGGCACCCACAGACCACAGACGGAAGAAGGCCCGGAGGCCAGGAGCTCAGCCCGAGGTAAGCACGGTTCTAGAGAAGTGGGAATTGTCAGCAGCTGGCAGCCCCAGCCTCTGAAACACCAAGCTGTGGGTGTGTGTACTACAAATGTAGCATGCGCTCCCCCTAGAAGAGGCCCCGGGATCCCAGATCAGAAACAGGGCTCAGCAGCCATCACAGGCAGTGATGTCAGCAGGAGCCATTTTAAATAGAAGGGGGGAGAAAAAGCCCAAGACTGAACCCTGTAGAGTAAAAGAAAGCTCAGAAGAGCACACCAGGGCTTTGGGGCTACCCTTAAACAGTGCCTATAGGAAGAAACTGGCACGAGAGGCAGAGAGAGGAGAAAAGAGGGGAAAAGGCTGCTGATCCAACTGAATGGCTAAGGGCGCCTCTGCTCCAAGGGTGGAAAGCCCCGCTCTGGGGGACGGAAGCCAGGACAGACGGAGAGCTGTGCTGAGTGGACTGGGGGGAAGAAGACACCCCAAAAAGGGCGATCATCACCCCATTCCTCTGGCATGTGCCAGAAGCTTCCGGTTCACCACTGCCCTGTAAAGCAGAGGCATCTAGGACCAGGAAGTCCATTGCCTGTCCATCCCGTGAGCCAGAGGCTTCCAGAGGCTTCCAGGGAATTACATCATCCTGCCAATCCTGAGCCCCAGAGGCTTCCAGAAGCATCTAGGACATGGAATTCCATCACCCTGCCTGTCCCTTGGGCCAGAGGATTCCAGAGGCATTCACCAAACCCTTCTTTCCAGCACACCAGAGACAGCCAGAGGTAGCAGAACCATGGGGAAATGTGGTAACAATTCTCCTACAAAAAGGCCTGACACCCCAGAAGATGGTACCAGGGATACTGAAATTGCAGAATCCAAAAATGAAAAGGGCAAAAATGATGGTAACTTCTGGGCCCAGATAGTCAGTGAATTAAAGCAGGAATTAAAGCAGGAAATAAAACAGACAGCACAAGAGCTACATCAACACATAGCTAAGCAAAAAGCAAGCCTTGAAAAGCAACTAGAGGACACCAAAGAAGAAATGGGGAAACTTGGTAACAAATCTCCCCCAGAAAGACCTGACACCCCAGAAGATGATGCAAGGGATACTGAAATTGCAGAATCCAAAAATGAATATGGCAAAAATGATGGTAACTGTTGGGCCCAGAAATCCATTGAATTAAAGCAGGAAATAAAAGAGACAGCAGAAGAGCTACACCAACACATACCTAAGGAAAAAGCAAGCCTTGAAAAGCAACTAGAGGAGACCAGAGAAGAAATATACCAGAAGATAATGAAGACAATACAAAAAATTAGAGAAAAACACAACAGAGATATAGAAAAATGGAATGCAGATATTCAGGAAATGAAAAATATGCAGGAAATAATAAGCAACTACTTTAAACAACTTCAGAATAGAATGTCAGACCTAGAAAATGAAGTGACTGAGCTGCAACATACAGGCCATGAAGAACACAAAGTAAAGAAAGCAAATCATTACAATGACTGATAGATGATTCAAGGAGAAACAACCTCAGAATTATGGAAATCCAGGAGAAGACTGAGGACAAAACAAAAGGTGTAAAGGACATGTTTAATGAAATAATGGAAGAAAATTTCCCAAATCTAAGAAAAGAAATGAACATGGAACTCTTGCAGGCATACAGAACACCAAACAACTTTGATCAGAAGAAATCCTCATCACGACACATCATAATTAAAATTCTAGAAACCCAACACAAAGAAAAAATACTAAAAGCAGTAAGAGAAAAACAGAAGGTGACCTACAAAGATAAGCCCATCAGGATAACTTCAGACTTCTTAATCCAAACTCTAAAAGCAAGGAGATCGTGGAGCAATGTCATCCAAGCACTAAAAGAACATAAATGCCAACCAAGACTGCTATATCCAGCAAAATTATCTTTTAATTTAAAGGGAGAACTTAAAACTTTCCATGATATAGACAGCTTAAAGGAATTTGCAGCCACTGAGCCAGTATTGCAGAGAATACTTAAAGGAAATTTAGAAAGTGAAAGGGAGGCCAGCGACACCAATGACCCCAGAGGATAAGCGACAACAGCTAGAGAGAATGAGCTGAGAAAAAAGTATGTTAGTAATCAGTGAAATATGAGTAAATAAGTTATGAAAGTTAAAAATTCTGAAATAACTAAATTTGCCTTCATATCTGTCACTTTAAGTATATTTATGTGGTATAGATTTAAGTTCATTTAATGTAGCAATGTGATAAAGTTTTAGCTTTGTTTTATTATAGCAATTCACTTATTAGGTCACTGATGAAAATTTATCCTAAGAAAACTGATTAATATAAAGATAACCCTGTGAATGTACAAGTATGTACCTTCCAATATTCAGCTAAGGCATTTGAAATTTAACTTATTTTTTCTTCTTTCCCAAATTTACTAGTCTTTTGAACTACATGCTTGTAGTTATTTTCTAATGTGAACTGGTGGGTAAGGCCAGGTTTAAGAACAACAACAAAGATATAGCAAAATATAGAAAAAAAAAAACTTTTGGTAAAAATCCCATTAAAGGGATTGGTTGGATTCAGAGAAGAGGCATCAAGATTTAACTACTGTGACCCATTCGAGGAATAGGAAGCTGAGTGGTGACTTATGTGAAATGACTTAGGTGTGGAAGTTTAATAGGTTAAACAATGTATGGTTTCTCTGACTTGGAAAACCCAGAACACAGACATTCTTTGGAACCATATGAAGTGATAGCCGGAGTTGGGGGAAGGGATAGGGAGGGGGTGGGAGGGTAGAAAATGGGAAGGGATTGTAAAGTTGTTACAATACATATGTGTATGAAACACCCAAATTCATTGCAAATACTATGTATTACATTTGTATATTAATATAAATGGGGGGGAATAAAAATTTAAATTAAAAAAAATAAAGCTGGCTAAAAGCCACGTAGTAGCCATGTAACAGTTTTAACTTCAGTCTGCCTTGAAATTTCCTCCACCAGAGTAAGCAGTCCACCACTGTTAACCTCAATTTCAGGCAAAGTCTCTGGACAAGGGCAAAAGGCTGACAAACTTTTTGCCAGATCATAGCACACATGGTCTTTAGGCCACTTGCTGATATAGTCCTCATTCCCATCTGAAACCTCTTGAGCCTGACCTTTCCAATCCACACTTTTATCAGCATTCTGGTCTTCTGAGCTCTGACCAGAACCTTCCATTAAGCTTGGCTCAGAGCACTCAAAGGCTTCTCCAGCTGGTGTCCCCAAACTTTTCCCAATTCCTTCTGCAAACTGGTTCCAATGGCTTCTGAGCCACACCATCAGGTAAAGTACAGCAACCACCCCACTCCTGGTACCAATTTTCTGTATTAGTTTGGGTTCCTTTCAAAAGACAGAATTTACAAATCTTAACACAAAATGGTCTGTTAGGAAGGCTTACAAGTCCAGTGATAGAGGTGGTCCAAGATGGCTGCTCAGCCAAGCAGTAGATCTCCCGTCTGGGACTGCAGAACAGCCAGTGAGGTGAGAGTCTGCTGTAGATCTCAAGTGAAGATTGGCAACTGAAGACCGGCGGCGACTTAAGGGCAGCAACAGACAGACAGGCACTAGTCGAGACAGGAACGAATCTGTGCTGATGATCTGCGGCTTCCATAGACAATCGTGAAAGCGAGAGCTTTCCCAGAGGAGGAGCCGGGTAATTGGCCCTCTTCCTCCCTTTTATACCCAGTTGGCCCTCCCGCATCTGGGTGGGTGCTCTTCTTTCATTGGCCAGCCCACAAATGACTCACACTCTAATCCTGACAAGTTCTTAAGCCCCAGTCCAGGGTGGTTGACAAATCCTAATACTAACGGAGGTGTGGGTCCTAATTCCATCAAGTTGACATAATCCCATCAACGGACACATACAACACATGCCATGGCATAGGCCCAGTCTTTAGATAGAGTGCCTCCACTGACAACAGGCCCCTGGTTACACAAAAAAAACTAGGATATGCCAGAGAGCAGACTATAAATGTGATGGCTGGCAGAAGACTGGAATTATCTACCCAGGATGCACAGGATGTAGCAAAACAATGTCCCTGGTGTGCTGAGTATCACTCTGTGAGGAGAAATCTCCCCAAGGAAGTGGGTGGCATAGCCAGAGGTCTAACTCTCTTACAGGGACCGATTAAGGTGAAGACCATTCTCACATAGACAATGGAGGAGGGCACTGGCTGTGCAGCAGGTTGTTGGAGGACAACTGGGAAAGGCTACCAGCAGCTGGAGCTGGGCTGGGAGTGGAGCCCTGCTCTGTCAGATCAGCAGGGGCATTGGAACCTAATGGGAGTGGTGCTCACTGGTGGCAGAGCTCGGCCCGCATCTCATCTCCTACCCACGGCTCATCTGTCCCATTAGCCTGGTCCTTGCATGCGGTGGACCAGTGCCAGTCCATGGCCTGGGACGTGGGGACCCCGTTGTAGTGGCCCCTTATGGAGCTGGTGAGTGAGTCTCCTCCAGATGCGGGGGCTGTGTGCTGGACTGCAGCACAAGGTCCTCCACAGCCATGTCTAAACAGTGCTTACCGAGCTTTGCAGGGCTTCCTGGTAAAGATGGAATGGGAGTGAATTAAATCCATCTTTTCCCAAGAACCCCTCTCTCTTCTCATCCTGTGTGGGGACACACGGGACAAAAATGGCGCTGGACAAATGCCTGGGGGGGGGTGACAAAATGTTTTCTGCCCTCGTGGACAGTGCGTGATCATAATGTAGTTGCTGCTTAAGCACAATACATGCTGGCATGAGTAAGTGGCTAATTGGCTAAAGTTTCACTTACATGAATGCCATGTCAAATTACTTGTCCCCTCCTTCTTATGACATCTTCCCCTATCCTATATAAACTTCTGTATTTCCTGAATAAAGTGAATTCCTGCTTGACTAAACTTCCTGTCGCGTCTGAGTGTCTCTTGGGACTTGAGAGGCTGGGAAATGGGCGGACTGCGCACTCACCTTCCCTCAAACCCTGTCTACGGACAGGAGACTCCCGACAATCCTGTTTTTGCTGTTTTCGTGGATGCCCCATAAAAGCAGTAGCCTAGCACAGGGGTTGGCAACTTCGGCGGGGCTGCAGCCCGCAAGTCACCCACTGCTCGGTGAGTCCTAATACACCCCTTCACTCACCAAGCTGTTCTTTGGACTGGCTGTTCCCTCTCAGCACAGGGGCAGATGTTTCTTTTACATCTCTTTGGGAATTCACACAAGAGTGGCCATCCTGGGATTCTTACTGCTCCCAGAAAAACTAAGAAACAGATCCAGGTAGCCTGGCTCAAGTGAGAGAAGTAAAAGGCTCAACACTTCTACCAGCTTTGCAAAGGTATTTCTCTTAGTGGCTTCCTAATCTGTGGTATCTGAAGCCTTTCCTGCGATGCTTAGGCAACCTCTAGCCCCAAAACTCTTCTCACAGTTAGTTTGCACCCTTGGAAACTCCAAGATTGAAAGTGACATTTCCAGAAGAGAAAAAAGCAAAGGAAAACTAATGTCAACTGGTGATTGTTAATTGTCTGATTCACAAGATTTTCTCTCACAATATTAGAACAATATCCTTAACACGGTGGTTTTCTAGTGCACTTCTCCACACATATTTTTCTGGACAGTGATACTGTGAGAGTCATGGCCTGAAAAGTAAAGAGAGATAAGAGATTGGTTTTATTACTTAGGATGAATAAATTGTGGAATTTCTCCAAAAATCTTATGTTATATGCTGGATCTACACTAGTCTTATTTATATTTTAGTGAACCAGGAAGAGCACTGAGGGAGAGTGTGAGAGGCTAGAGAGGGAGAAGGAGGGGACAGAGAGAGAGAGAGAGAGAGAGAGAGAGAGAGAGAGAGAGAGAGAGAATCCATGGATTCATTTTGGCATTTCTCCTTGATCTTGACCAGAGTTTTCTGATCCATATTTTCTTCTCTCCCCATCTCAAACCCTTGGTTTCCTTTCACAGTAGGAAAAGATATACAGATGATTATTTGGTACTGATGCATTAAGCTTAGAGTTTTCTGATCATACTCAACACACAATTAAACATAACCTGATGTATCACGTGACTCTATGTGCTAATCAAAATTATCACCTATCACACAGAAACAACAATACATTTTATTACATCATAACAAGCAAGAGAATGCAATCATATACATTCAGAGACAATAAAACTAAACAAACAAAAAAAAACCCAAGGTCTAAAGCTGCAGTTCTGACTTATTGTCACATTGTTCTGCTGACATGCATGGATCCCTGCCTCTCTTCTTTCTGACCTTCCTCCAGGAAAAATAATACTCCATCGTCATTTTTACTTGGACTGCATGGTGTGTGACTGAATTTATTTTCCTCCAGGGACTACAGTTCAGTTTAGAGAAGAATGGCCACACTGATAAACGACAGCCTACCTTTTGGTAGAATAAAAACCTCCCAAGTTTCACCTCAGTAATAGGGTTAGACAGTAATATCCCTCCTCAGGCAAACACCTGTTTGCAATGTAGAACCCAGAACCTAGATACTGAAGTCTGTGATGTAGTTTCTGTCCTTGGCTTCCTTTACCCTCCCAAGTCTCAGCTTTCCAAGCCAACACTAGCACAATTTCTGCACTCTAGATCCTATACAATACAATGTTTCTAAATTCTTTTTTTCTATCTTATACCTAAGGCAACAATGGAGAACACAGTAATTCTCATGTATTCCTTACTACTGGTTCTGTAGTCTGTCTGCCCCACATGTGTGCATTTAGGTAAAAAGAAACAGTGAGCATCAGAGATCAAAGCTAATTAAAGAAATGAGAAAAGTCTCATAAAAGACCACAAAGAACTAGTTATAGTGTGAGGTAAAATCTGGAATTTTTAGTGAACAACCATTTCGAAGTCAACTGAGTAGAAACATTGAAATAAATGGGCTTTCATACTAGGAACTTTCATCATAACATCAAGAATGGCAGAATACTCCAGCCACTATCTCCTAGTATGAGGTGGTTCTTCCCACAGGTCTCTGATGATGTGGATGCTACTTAAAGCAAAGCATCAAAGATTTAGGTCATTTATGATGTCAATCTTCTATGTTTTAAACACACAAGGTACAGATTTCAGCCACAGCTTCTTCAGAAGTCGCAATGCAAAGGTATGTTGTACAAAGTTCAATTTGCTATGTTATAAGAGTATAAATAAACCTTTCTACTCCTGATATCCATCTGTGAGACTTAATTGCCATAACTGTTTATCCTCACCATTATCTTATCATAACATTTTCTTCCTCTTGTCCTGATTTCTTTGGGTCTTACTTGTATCTTTCTGAGCTCACTGCATATGACTTTCGTGCCTGTGCTAAAAGCACCCCCAGTGAACTAGGGAGCGGAAGTGGTGGGGGAGGAGGTCCAAGGTAGAAGAGCTGTGAGGTGTCCTCAGTTGAACCTCGTAAAGAGCCGGGCGAGAGCCCTGGGGCAAAGGCCTTTTGCCTGCATCATTTGCTTGTGAGGTGAGTCACAGGCACGCGGGGAAGGAGACAGGTGAGATGACACTGTTGTTACCAAGTTTGTGGGCATGTGTGTGTAGGTGGACTCTGACCCAGTGCTGTCAGGTGTCACCAAAGGTGTCTGGACTCTGTGTGTTGGAGTGGAATGGTGACGAAACTCCAGGTCCCATCAGGAGTTCTTGGTCAAAGCTGAGCTAAGACGTATCATACAATGGTATCCAGGGCATTTTGTATTAAAAAGGCCCAAGTGATTGGACAGCTCTGTGGTCCAGGGTGGACAGAGAAGAAGCGTAGAGAGCCAGGGGTACACACATGGAACCTACATGGAATCATCGCACTACCACTTTCACATTTAAACTGACTCAGTATTGGACCAATCAGCTTCTTTCCTCTGGCGACTTCAAATCTCCTGAGCACTCGGTCAGGCAATCTGAAGTCCATCAGTCTTTTGTTTGAACTCATCCTCGAGGACGGTTCACTAACACAATTTACCAC
>PVKB01007718.1:0-28803 GCA_004027205.1 Ctenodactylus gundi
AAAAGAATGATTGAGGTAGGTGAAAGACTTTCTATATAATTTGAAAAATGTGTGTTGATTGTGTTTGAAATTATTAGACTTTGTTTATATATAATTTCATGAGTTTAGATAATACAGATAATTTTAAACAAAAGCTTGAATAAGGTACAATATTTTTTATTCTCTTTTACTGACAGAACCTTTAAAATATTTTAATATTTCTTAAATGTTGCAAGATAAAAATTCTTTTTAGTTGCACTTTAGCTCATTAGTACTTTCCACCCCCGGACAGTGACTCTCAAAATATCTATATTCTGTGTTTGCATGCATTATATAAAACTAGATCACTTATTTGATTAAAAGATGACAGATGTTAGTTATTTTTATTTTCAACGCAACTTCACAAATTTGACCATATGGGAAAAATCATTTGGGGGATCAACAGAACAGAATTTTTTCTAATGAACTTTTAAATTCTTTATTTAATAAGTTGAATGCCAAAGAGTAAAATACACTCCATAATCTAAAAGTCTGTGGTGTTTAGCAGGAATCAGAGAAAGGATTTATGTCTTAAAATCATGCCTAGTCAAGAAGTACTAGGATCAAATAGGTATTAAACATCAAAAATAAAATAAAAGACAGGATTTTTTCTAAATGTTATTTATTTATATATGTGAGAGAAATCAGTTGTTAAAGAGGCTTAGAGAAAACATAGATTTGGTTAATTGGGAAATGGGCTAAATGCTACATAAAAATCTGAAACTAAATGTCCTTGCTAACAAGAAAGGAGTTCATGAGAATGAGAGAGAGAGAGAAAAAAATGCATTGAATATTCATTTACTATGCATGATAGGTATTAGATTCCAATTAGGAGATAAAAAGCCACATGTTCAACCAGGTTGAATAGATGTCAAATGTAGCACATTTTTCACCAAAAAAGAATAGCTGTGAGATACATGGAAAGTCTATGTGCTGCCCTGTGGGTAATGGTAACACCAGGAAGGACAAACAGGAAGGAGGTGGTGAGATGCTCTCCCATTTCCCCAAGGTGGAGTTCAGATCTTGGAGAAGACAATGGAGAAATCATGGCTGACTTGCTCAGGCTTGCACAAGGCCCTGTGGCTGGGCCAGAAACACTCCCTCTCTGGACCGCAGACAAAGAGCAGGTGGGGCAAGCCCAGGCAGCCTGCTCTCTTTCCTGCAGCAGAATCACTCTACGGCTGGAGCTGCAATGTCACTGAGGGACCACATGATGTCTGTGAGCACCACTGGGGCAGAGCTCCCTGATGAGATTCTGTGTATTGTTGTAGAGCATATAACTAATAGTGAATCTGGAGAAGATCAAAATGAATAATTATGAAAAGGAAGTTTACTCTAAAGAATCAAAATTTGAAACATGTGCAATTTCTGGTAAGATTAAGCAAAAGCAGTTTAACTAAGAGCATCATGAGAAAAAAAAAGAAAAAAAAAGCTCTTTTGAGATGAATAGTACAGAATAGCGGGAAATATAGACCCAATTTTGTAATTCACAACAAAAAACTAGAATCCACAGAGGAATACATCTTTCGATAGTAGATACCGGTACAGGACGGAAGTAAAGACAAGATCGAGTTAATGTATCTGTCCTCTTTTACTTATATTGAAGAAAAGACTCATTAAGAAGCATGCAACTCTAACCTCAATCTCAACTCATTCAATCTCTATCATAACATTGATCTAATGAGATTTGAACCAAAAACTGGGTCACATGGATAAAAGCACATTTGGCAGAAGGGTTGACCAGGCACCCATTCAGAAAGTATGTTTTTAAAAGTGCAGTCATGATCAAAGTCTCTCTTAAAACAATTCAGATTCCTTTTAGTAGAGAACTAAAGTAAATGTACTCATTTACTTTTATAATAGTGTGTAGGAGCTCTTAAGATTAATCAGAAAGCACTGAATATTGGAATTCAAGTGGATAGGGCCATTAGTTTAAATAGACAGGATGAGTCCTGGCTTAAATTTATCATAAAATAATTTTAGAAAAAATATTTTGCTCTTTTTTATACTTTTCTGTTCAGTCTAGTTATTACTTCAGCTGAAAACTAAAGGTGAGTTAAAAAATATTCCAGAAGCATAGTTCAATGTCCTTCATTGCAACAGTATTTTTGTCAGTGCATTATGTTTAAAGATCTTGTGCTAGACAAATTTAATAAAATCCTAAGGATCTTTATGAGATAATTGTATAAAAGAACATAGATGTCATAAAAATTCTACTCTCAGTAGAATTGTGGATTGGCAAGGTTTTGTGTAAAAATGGATATTCTGATGGTAAGCATAGCAAAGAACCAGAGATGGACTCAACTTCCGTAAAACAACAACTGTTAGTACAAATATCAATGGGTTTTCTCAGGAGAATTGACAATAGAAATTGTCAAGATGATAGATTTTTTATTTCTTTGTAAAGATAGAGGTGGTCAGTTATTTATAAGTACTTATTAAGTATCTATTATGTGTAGGGCATATTATCAGAATGAGGAATTTGGCACTGAAAAGGATAGGTTACATCTATGGTCTCACTGGGTTTATATAGTAGTAATTAAAACAGAAAAAGAAGGAAGAAAGAAAAGAATCATCAAAACATGACAAAGGCAAAGTATGGTAGCCTTGGAAGTGATTTAAAAAATGGCAACGGATCCTACTTGATACACATTTTACAGAAGAGACACGTGACTCATTAACATAATCAAAGACTATGGAAAGTCAGAAGAATAAAGTAAGATTATATTTGATCATAAATCAAGGCTGTGTGGGTAGGCACTAGATTATCAGACTAGTTGAGAAAATGTGCCTATCCTGGCGAGAAGAAAATGATATGCATTCATAGATGAGAGGCACAGTGTAAAAAAAAAATAGGTAATAACGAATGAAGTGGATCTTTCTGTCTCTCATATCTTGCTTCTGGGACTTTGCTTCCATTGACTGTATGGCTATTATCTTGAATTTGTAGATAAATTTTCCACTTTATATCATTGAAAACTGAGTAAAGTGACAGTGTGTGCACTAAATACCTATAGACATTTTTAAATCTTCCATTCAGGTCCAGTGGAGCAGACTTGTAACTTTCTTAGGGGGAGGGTGGCGGTAGAGGACTTCATCTACAAGCTCTGCATAGGCAATGAAGAAACTTGACAATGCTACATCATAAGGAATCCCACCCCCCTTTAAAAAAAAGAAAAAAGAAAAAACAAATAGGCTGGGTTATAGCTCAGTATAAACTTCCTGGGCTGGATTTCCAGTTTCAATAAAGAAAGAAGAGAAAAAGAATGGAAATGAGAGAAGAAAGAGAAGGGGAGGGAAGGGAAGAGAAGGCGAGGGAAGGAAAAAGAGGAGAAGGGAAGAGAATGAAACGAAGGGAAGGGAAGGAAAAGAAATGGAACAAAAAGGAAGAGAGGGAAGAAAAGAATTCAAATATTGGATCAACTTATGTACATCATAAAAAGTTTAAATTCAGAAATTGATTCAAAGATATCCCGTTGGAAGTTAGTAATCAAGGTCTAGAATTCTGGAATAAAGTTATGAATTATTATGTATATTTTACAGTTTTCGCTTATGAATTTCACTTAGAAACTAACATAGTAAAGAGAAACACAAATTGGTAATGGTTTTTATTCTAGCTGAAATCATTAGTAACATTTACTATGACTTTAATTGAATGTTAGCCTTTAGCCTGAATAAGTCAGTTGCACATGTATGGTTAAATCCTTTCCTTCTATGTGTACAAAATACTCAAGGTCAATGTAAACTTTACGTAATGCACTTACACATATCAATAAAAGGGGGGAAAAGATAATGATCAATTAGATCCTAACTCACTCTAGTAGATACATAAAAATGTATGATTAAAAGATCAAATATTAAATATCCTTTGATCCAGCAATACCTCTTCTGGAAATTTTCCAAAGAGTTAAAAACTACACATAACAGAGATACATATATACACATTGCAGCACAACTAATAACAGCTAAAATGTGGAAGACACCCAAATACCTATCAACAAACCAGTGGTACTTCTTCCGGGAATTTCCTCAAAAGAGTTAAAAACAACATATATCAGTGGTACATGTACACCCATGTTCATAGCAGCACAAATAACAATAGCTAAAATGTGGGAGTCACCCAAATCCTCATAAACAGACGAATGGACATACAAATTGTGGTATTTGTACAAAATGGAATAATACTCGTCTATAAAGACAGATTGGAAGCTTTTGTGGTAAGTGGAGGCAACTTGAGACCATCATGCACAATGAAGTCAGTCGGAAGCAGAAGGTGAATTATCAAATCGTTTCTCTGATATGAGATCACCATTGTTTCATAGAACTTAATATGGGGGGTAATGGGAACTAAAAGTTGGGGGAAAGAGAGTAAGGGTCAAGAAGAGAGAAGGGAAGGATTTAAAACCTTGCCATCATATGTATGTGCACAAAATACTCAAATCAGTGTAAACTTTATGTTTTGCACTTATACATATCAATAAAATGGGAAGAAATAGTGAATATATAGATAATCAAGTTTAAAAAGTTTCTCAGGAATTCTATTCACAAACAAAAGATATAAGGGTGGCGATTGGAGAGGCGTGTGGGACTATCACTTGAATTCTTTTGATAAAAGGGGATTACTGGAAGCTTTTATGTTCATTGGGAGGTACAGCTGGGTGAGGATAGAGGATAAGACTGGATTTAATGATGTTTTCAAAGAGGTATTGATGAAAGAGGTCTCACAAAGATAGAGTTGGGCTCCAGTATGTTTAAGAAAATAGAATCATAATAACACCAAGCCAAAATATAAGTGCAGATGAAAATTAGAGGGATTTTTGTTATAGGAAGATTATTGGCTTCCTTATCTGGTTTCTGGTTTCTTGGAGAAGGAAGAGAAAAAGTCATACAATGAGAAAAGTTTAGAAAAATTATGGTATTTTGAAAGTGAATTAATTATCTGAAAAAGTAGGGAAATTTTCCATGGATGTGTAATTGACTTTACTTAGAAATTTGACTGCAACTATAGACTCAAAAAAATTAAATCAGATGTCTCTGAGAAGAGAATATTTAAAGCACTAGCCAAAATATACTTAATTATACAAGTATAAAGAAAGGAAAACTAGAATAAATGAAAAGAAATAACACAAACAATCTTAAGTGAGGAATAAACTTAGATTAGAAGCTTTGGAACAGTCATTGCTGTTGGTTTGTGAGCATGAAGGACAAGGTTTTCAAAAGATATAATAGAGATGCTAGAGGAATGACACAGTGGTTCAAACACTTGCAAGCTCTAGGCAGAGTTCATTCCTCAGCACCAAATAAAACTGGCAAGGTGGTACATGTCTGTAATCTCAGCACTCAGGAGGCTGAGGCAGGAGGATTGTCCCGATTCCAAGGTTAGCCTGGCCTACACCAGTTGAGTACAAGATCAGCCTGAACTACAGAAAGAGAGACCCTGTCTCAAAAATAATAAAAAAGAAGATATAGTGGAAGAATTATGTGAAAGTCAAATCTAATTCACCTCTGCAAGCTAAAGATAAAGAGAATAGAATTAGAATACACGCAGTTTATTAAGATTCCCATCACTGAGATGCAGTATCTTACACCCATAACCTAAGGGAAGAGAGGCTTATGTGGCTATTATTCCATGGTTAACCATCTCTAAGGCAGAAATATCATGGTAGAAGTCATGACTAAGAAAAACTACTCAACCAGTGATACCTAGGAAACAGAGAGAGAGAGAGAGAGAGAGAGAGAGAGAGAGAGAGAGAGAGAGAGAGACGAGGCACTGACCCCTATCTTCCACTGGACCTTTCCTCTTAACCCATTTAATTTAAACTTATCAATTAACTAACTCACTCATGAACATAGCAGCACCATGATCTAATCCTATGCCAAAAATCTGTACTTCTGAACACCTGGAGCTTTTAAGGAACATTTTACTCATGGATTTAGACCATAACATGTGGTTACTTCTTTAAAAAGAAATCCTGTCCTTCAGGTCTAAAACATAACCTAAATAGTGGACAACATAGAAAACTAAATGCCATTAGATCCCAAGTATGAGTCTGACCAACAATAAAGTTACTAACAGGACAGATAAATAGGTATTTTATAGTTCTGATTTTATCAACAACATCTATGGCATATCAAAACATTAGAAGTGTCTATTGAGAAACTAACAAGAGACTAATGATTTATCAGAGTGCACATGTATCCCTTCACTTCCGCTACCATATCTTTGAGCCCAACATAGTTGGATGAACCTTACATAAAAGGTTTGACCATCAGAGTAATGTGAATTGATCATGCGGAATCTACAGCAGTTATGCCATCGGAGGTAAAAGATGAGAGATGGATGAGTTATTAATGAGAGTGGCCAGTGGTTGGGGTATGATTAATTCCAAAAAATGATGTAGAAGGAAGTCTCTGCGGATTGTCAGCTGTTACATCACATCGGAACAAACACAAAGGAAAAACCCGTGAGGGGGTTTTCAGACTTCTGTTTTACACACGGACACCATGGCAGTTACAATGGAATGAGTCACAGAGAATTTGCCAATTCTTCTAAATATTTCTTTCATACACACAGGATTCTAGAAATGTGAAGAATAATAATCAGGCAGAAAATAAAGACAGGGAAAGAAAAGAAGTATCATGCTCTGTGTTTCTAGTATGTTATTAAAAATCTGAGGTTAAGAGGTGATGATTTAAGTTACATGGCAGACTGAAATAAATTTACATTTCTCTATTAATGCCAGAAAACATAACTGTAAATCAATACATGAATGGGACTAGAAGAATGTACAGAATTAGCTTATGAAAACATCAAGAGAAAGAAAAGCTAAAAGGAACATTTTGATTGGCAGTGGAAAAACAGTAGATATATATTCCCTTCTTGAGTGATTCTGAGTCCAGCACATTCAATAAGTGAGTCACACAGTTGTTTTGACAGAAGAGTTTTCTGAAGGGTTGGATCCAGAAAGTGATGCTTTCTACTTTACAGATTGAACATATTATTTCACTGGCTGTGTGGGAAACAATTTTTAGGAGAAAAACAGAACACCAACGGATAAGTTATAAAGCTAAGTAAGGCAGAGAAGAGATGTTGCGGCTTTGGCTACGGTGGTCATTACTGGGGTTGGAGAGAAAGGGACGGCGGCATGATTTTCCTTCAAGGTGTGTTCAGTAGGACTAGACGACACACAAGGATGCCTATAAAGAAACAGAGACGAACTGCTGTGTTTTTGACTGAGGCAAATGAGTGCTAGAACGTACTGAGATGTAAAATATTAAGCAATGAGCAGACCACATGAGAAGTCTGTATGATTTAGGCATAGGGAATTTGAGGCGGTGTGTAGAAACCTGGTAAAAGTTGAAACGTTTGAATTACGTGGCAGGGGTTTTGAGTTGAAGCAGTAAGGCAATGATAGGTATGTAGACCTTGAAGTCTTTAGTATTTTAGTCCTCAGGATAAGATTTAAACCTTACTTCGAAACAAATCATTAAGAAGAACGAACAGGAAAAAAATGAAGTTAAGAGAGACAAATAAGCCACTGTAACTCTTTAGAGTCAAAAGCACAGGAAAGGGAGAAAAAGGAAAAATGATTGAACACCATAGCTGAGGAAGAAGAAAGAAATACAAGAAAATATGATCTTTCCAAGCCATGAAAAGAAAAAGTGAGTGAACATTAATGTGTTGATGATGAAAGCTAAACAAACAAAATAAAACAGGACAATTTTACTTGATAAAAATTATGTCATTAATGGCCTGGGCAATTTTTCTGAGTGAATTGATTGAAAAGAATGCAAGATTTAGAGAGTTGAGTTGAGAAGGAAGATGAACACGTGCACTCTATGGCTAAGTTGTTCCATCAAGAAGTGAGTGAAAGGTACAAAGTGTAAAAGCCGTATGACAAATGATCAAGAGCCATTAAAAAAAAAAAAAAACACGCAGGCTAAACACCCAGCAACATATTTGAGGATGATGAGAAAATGCAACGGAGATTGATGATTCAATGGTGTGGGACACAAAGTGATATTTGAAAAATTACATTGTTGAAAACATCATTAACAAAGAATGCCAATCCCGCACGAAATTTTGAGGTTGTCACCTTGATGGGACAAGATATGTCTTCTATGGTAGAAGAAAAGAGAAAAGAGAAAAAAAGCAGTTAGGGCAGGTGAAAATTATTTTAAGGACAGCAAGATGAGAATGTCTCTATGCAACAGATTTTATTTTGTTCTAAATGAACTGTTCCAGAGAGTAAAATTCTTTCATCTCTGATTTACAGAAACGGATTCTCAATGGTCTGAATTATCTTTATAATTCAGCTGGCAAAGTTGTAATGGCATTGCTCGCTTCTGAGTAACGATAGTAGATCAAATCAAGCTTTTTCCCTCATTCTTTTGTAATTATAATGCTGCTATCAAGTTAGTATATAAAATTAACTGGAAAAACCGTGCCTGAGATCACGTTAGCTATTTTTTTGGTACATATATTTTATGGCAACTTTTTAGGAAAGACGGATTCTAACCTTGAAGTGTTTAAAAAAAGATAATAAATAAGGGAAGTTTGTATTACATTCTCTTGAGTAAGTAAGCTTTTTTTAAAAAGCTTAAATATCTTTAACATGCAATTTTGTCTAAGTTTGTGATAGATTAAAATAGCATTTCAAGTTGATGGGAAAATTAAGTGAAGGAGAGCCATAGTTAACACAGTTAATGCCGTTAAGAGGTTAGAGATTGGGGATTCAAGTCCATCATAATGAAAGACAAAAAAATCATTGGCCAAGATTGCAAGGTATATATTCAGTGGTCGATTTCTGCCCACTATAATGCATAGAACAAGTCGTGGAGTACTTAAAAGAAATGGTCTTATCTGCATAGCCTTCGTGTTTCCCAGTATTAGGATGAATGCTTGGCACCAGGACTTTTCTTTAACGAAATTGCTCCAGGAAAATCTAATTGAATGTACTGTTGGTTTTATTACAGTGACTCACATGCAGCTTATTCTATAATTACACTCATAATTCCCTCTAAGGCAGAACCTCCTTATTCCCAACTTCATCCTTTCTACTAACTAATAAAATTTGAAATACTTGAAATAAAAGAGAAGACTATGTACTTGTACCATAAAAGAAACTTTAAATATACAGGCCCCTAACTTGGCTTGTGTGTGTACATGCACAGAGTCACGGATAGATCAAAGATGTTTCTGTTTAATGGCTCCATTATACAGAATACAAACTGAACATTATGAAAATAGACATCCGCATGGAATACTATACCTTAAAGGTTCATAGTTTGACAGAGAAAATGAGTGTGTGCATGTTTGTGTGTGTGTGTGTGCGTGTTTCCTAGAATTTAAGTAGTTTGGATCCAAAAAAGAATTTTCCAAGTAAGACATAAAAATGGATGTCACCCATTTAATAATAAAAATATGATCTGACCTACATTGAAATTCTTGAGCCAGTTAGTTTTTATCTGCAGTATGTGCCAGAAAATTTTGCCTACTGTTAAACTACTGAGAAAATAATGATACTAGCCTCACTATATGTACCTGTGTGCTATACAGCACATCTATTATAATATCTATTTTTATTTGTTGACCATAGGCATTGATTGCAACTCATAATTTGTTTTTTATCTTTAATCCATATTCCCTTCCAATATTTCTCCACTGATCTCTCCACTTGATTCAAGCCACTGAGAGATTTCCTGACTGGTGCTCTTACTCTAAAATACAATGTTCACAGGATCCAAATTGTCAAAATAATAAATAAATGCAATATTTTAAAATTTATTTTCTTACTGCTCCTGCTTTCAGAAACACCTATATACTCTGGTTCATTTGCCATTTATTCTTCTTTAAATTCAGCCATTTATCATCCTCAGATCTCTGTCCTTCCATCTTTCTGTTGCTGATTTCTGTCTATACCATGATCCTTGTGATTACATCACTGGGATGATCCAGAATGTTCCCATCTCGGTAACCCTTATTTAATTATATCTGCAAAGTTTCCATTGTCATCTAAAGTAACATATTCGCATAAACCATGAATCAGGACATGAAACCTTTTAAAGGAATATAATTATTCAGTGCCAAACCCCTCCTTTTCCTCAATGCATAAGAGTAACACAATTTTTTGACAATTTCAATCAACCATCCTAGAGAACAAGTACTAACCATTTTCTGCCTATTGAATTATTAGAATGAAAACAAAATAAAACAAACAAACAAAAAATACAAGTCAAGAAACAGTTTACTTCTAGTTTAAGACAAGACTGCTGCGCTGGACAACATGACTTACAAATCTATTGCATTTAAAATTATGAACCAAAGAAACAAAATTTCACCGTGAATCGTTACGTCTAAGCCTAACAGTAAAGAACGTATCTTCAACCTACGTCCCTCTGATTCTGGACATCTCGGACTTTTTTTTTTTTTTTGTCAAAGGAAAAAGTAACACTGCTTTTTAAGCTGCATTTAATAAGTTGCACCATACAGACCAATAACTTAACATCCTAAGCTGCTAAGCTTGGAGCAATCCCTTAATGAATGCATTTGAAGCTATTTCATCACAAATAGGTCAGAGATGATGTGGAAGAATTCCATGAGTAAGGTTTTTTTTTTTTTTTTTTTTTTTTTGCCTAGTGGAAATATTATACTATTTTTCCATTTTATTGATATGTATATGTGCAAAAATTTAAGATTTACAATTGAGTTGAGCCTGTTGTGCACATATGTATCTTGTCAAGGTGACAAGGACTTTTATGGTTTAATATTTTCACAAATAGAGTGCAGGAACCATTATATTGGCTCAAGATGATTGTCAAATTATTAGAAATTACACTAATTTACTATTAAACATAGCCTTAATTAAAAATGACGATTTATGCTTCCCATGAGAAAATGAAACTTCCCTGAGTTTCTTATCACGTCTACAAAAAGCCTGAGCCTCCTTAAACCACTTCTAGACTTTGAGAATTAGGTTTAAACTACGTGCACAGTTAATTGCTCTGATTAATAAGGGTGATAAAATTCTCTTATCTCTTTAAAAGGTCAAAAAGGTGCAGCCCAGTATATGTCTCCACTTTATGCTCCAAAGCTGGCAGAAATAGTACGGTGCAAGGTGCCACCTTCCCGGGTATGAAGCCACCCACCCTTAGGATAACTTCTGCCATTTGAAAATTCTGTTATGTTTGAATGTTTATTCCTTCTGGAAATCATATGAACATTCAGTTGCTAGTGTATTAGCGCTGGGAGTTGGACTATTTACCATAATAAGTCTTTGTGGTTGAGTTTAATGCCTTTGAAAAAGAGTGGTCAAGAATAAATTGTCTCTTTCTTCTTCTATTCTTTTGTCGAGTGAGAAGGCTGCACTTCTTTCCTGCAAGGTGCGCAGCTTTCAAGGTGCTTTCTTGAGTTGTGTGTAATGATGCATGATTGGGGGTTGAGGCAGAAGGATTTTAAGTTTGAGTCTTCTCGGGGCAGACTTAGCCAGAGTCTGTTTTAATATGAAAGAAAAAATAAATCAATAAATAAAATTTAAAAAAAAAAGAGGTGAGGGGGTTATAGTTCACCATTAAGGGTCTGGGTTCAATACTAGGATCACTCAAAAAAAAAAAATGCCCTCTTGGAAACAGACCAAGCCTTCATCATGCAATAAGCTTGCTGGTGCCTAGATATTAGGCTTCCCATACTTCTAATTGTAAAGGAAAAAAAAAAATCTGTTCTGCATAAATTACCTAGTTTAAGTTACTGTAAATACTGTGTTATAGCAATAGAAAATAAATTACAACAGTCATTGAAGACAATCTTTTGGAATTTGCCTGGCCCTTGGAAGGAAATAGTTACAATACAGAAATTTAGAGTGAAAACCCAGGATGGGAGAAACTAGGATCCTTCCATTCCATTTCAAATCTCTCTCTCTCTCTCTCTCTCTCTCTCTCTCTCTCTCTCTCTCTCTCTCTCTGTCTGTCTGTCTTCTCTCCCTTTCATTTTAGAGAAAAAGGGAAAGGGCATTGTTTTCTTTTATAGATAGGAAGTTAATCTATTCTTTGTCCTTTACTTGTAGAATATCCATATAATTGAGCAGGACATTTGGCCTGGCTATTAGCATGTAACTCAAAGGACAAAATATGTGGCAAAAGGGAGGATATTTGATGATATCAGATCTATTATTGGTAGATTTATTATCTATTACAGCATAATTAAGATATTTGTTTCTGATCTAGAACTACCTCCTTGGATGAGTAGTCAAGGTGCAATTAATACAAATGCAAATGAGGAAGTCCTACATTTACAATTAGATAATACGTTTAAAATCAAAGTTAATCTATATTCAAATGTCATGATTTCCTGGTTATTTCACTACATTTTAGTTTTTCTACTGTGTTAAATTTGTGTTCATCTGATACACAATTATTTGCCCTTGTGTGTCATTTCCCAAATCCAAGATCAGTAAATGTCACGCTGGCCATGTAGGGATGCTTACACCACAGAAATGGGCAAATAGTCACAAATGGTAACTGTTTTCTTGATCGATTGAAATTGTTAAGTCATTTGCTAATGATTAAGGTTAGAAAGTCATCAGGTTCATCAGGTCTGTAGCTGTTGTATTATGAAAAGTAGAAAACATAAAAATATTCTTCTCATATTTAAAACCAGTATTCAATTTAACAATATAGTCACATCTGAACCAAGAACTTAAATTCTAACATATTTATCTTTTATTTTATCTATGTAAATGAAAATAATCAGTTACCTTTCATTTCTAAGTATAATTTATCAATTACTTGCCTTCATACATTGACTAAAAATAAAATCAGCATAAATCAACAAACTAATTTGTATGAAAAAATTGCTTTCCTAGAATTTACAAAAAATGCATATTATATTATTACCTGCTCGAGGCATGCTAAATATCCTCTATATCAACATATTTATAATAAATACATAACTACATTTCGAATAATTTATTATTGAATATTTACTAATGTAGTCCTGGAAAAGTTGGAAGCATGGAAGCAAACCCATGCCACCCAAAAGACATGTGTGTAGCTCGATGCCATCTTCTTGGCAAAAATGATTAATAAAGTCAGTCTTGGACTTCGAAGACCATAGTGCCTTGAGCGTCTCAGGGTTGTACTCTGCTGTGGTTAGGAGTGAGTTCAGCTTAACCCCACAAGGCAGTGCCTTCACAGAGCGAGAGGATGGCCTTTGTTTTGAGATCATGCATGGCTTCCATCCTTGGCACTTGAATGCCCAATTTGCCTGAACCCGGAGTACTGAAAACAAGATCATTTATTTAAAAGCATGCCTATTTTTCTCCTTCGTTCTTCAGAGAGTTAAAAAAAAAAAATCTAAGTTGCAGAATCATGTACCTAGCAACATTATCTAACACTGTAATTAAGACATTAATCCAGGGATTTTCTTGCACAGTGCACACTGAGTAGGATTAGACATTATAAGAAAAATGAATACAATTAAAAAGATTTAAGTGGGAAATTGACTGTCATTATCTTAGCCAGTGGCATTATCATCTTATATAAAGAATTGAAATGATAATTTACTGAATGACTGTTGGAAATGTGTAGAGATGTTTTAAGGCGAGAATTATTTTTATCTGGAATCATGATTTTTTTTTTTTTCGCTGAAGTAAAGACACACAATGCATTGATGAACTCCTTCAAGGCATCTATTTATGGACCTGTGATTTGTTAGGTTTTCAGAATTAGATTTGCATTTCAATTTCTCTGTCAATGCTGTTGCTGTTAAAGAGTTATTCTAGGCAAACTATAAGGCTCATCTTTACTTCATAAAACTTACTTTAAAATTTGTTAATATATGATATTTCTTCAAAGATAAGCATAGTTTATCCAATTAAGTACTTAAGTTATAGAAAATAAAACAAACAAAAATGAAGCCTTAATGGTTACAACGTATATTTCTTTTCAAAAACTACTCATAATATTCATTTTCTTATTTTGTTTTCTTTAAATAGAAGTCTGAGGATTGAACTCAGGGCTGCTTGTAAGGTAAGAAAGTGTTAAATTCTTGAACAACATCCCTGGTGCAATTTTTATTGTCTCTAAAGCAATCCTGGTCGTCTACCACCTAGCACATCTGTCCTGCATACAAGGATGCTTTACCAAATAATATCTAATGTAAAGCAGAAAACACTGGGATATAAGCGCTTATGAATATTGTTCAAATATTGTGATTTCGAGAACGTATTAGTTTGAACTAGATACAATTGCTATTTTTGTAGATCAAATATAATCTAATAATGGCAGTTTCTTAGGGTTCAATCAATGGTTCACACTTACTTTAGCATAAGAATTAGATGATATAATTAATTAGGAGCCAATGTAGTTTTATGCAAAGTAGTGGTGGGCTAAATTTATGCTCCATATTACTTAAATATGATGCAACAGAAGTGACAATGAAAGATATGGTGGGAGGTTTGGAATATATCCAAAGATACAGGATTTTTATCATTACTCACACCTGATCATTAGTAACTTCACAAACATTAAAAAAATAGACATGGTAAAAGCATGTAATAAAGTCACCAAATATAGTGCACTTTAGCAGTCGGTGGTTGCAATACATACTAAAATGTTGAAATAGTACTTTCCTTCCAAGAAAAGAAAGAAATCACTTATAACTCTTAGATAGATATTGCATGAAATGCATCAAATAAGAATCTTTATCTAATTGTAAATAATTCTGTGGTATCCTGTCATAATTTTCAAAAGAAAGTTAAGCACGATACCTTGCCTGAAGGGAACCAGGTGATGAACAGGTCATGTGCAACCTGAATCCACTTATCACTGAATTCTGAGTACCTGATATCTTTGTTAGCTCTGAATTGAATCCAAATCAAATAAATAAGAATAAAATTAAATGAAATAGGAAAATGAAATGCTCAATGACAGAGGGGGAAAAAGAGAAAAGAATAGAGGTTAATTCTTTATTTAATAAATTCTTGTCAAGGTATGGCAAGTGGGCTTGATTATTATAAATCTATCAGACCAGAGAAAGTATTTGCATAACTTGGGTGTTATGAACACGTTTTATCCCATAATCAGAGCCTTAAAATGCCCCTACCTGTAAAATTAATATATACAAGAGCTCAGTGACCTGTAATACATCATTGGAAAATGAAAGCTAGTTGTGGTTTGTGAGCTAGTTGAAAAGCACACATGAAGAGTTACCTTTCGAATTTGTCTCCTGCCCTCATAGGAATGAATATTTAGTTCAAAAGCGTCTTCACAAAAATCTCACAGACATGACTGCAGTCTTTAAAAGGAAAATTTCAACTTGAGAATTACTGTTGTAACTATGTTTATGAGTTCAAGATGACGAAAAAAAGGCAAAAGATTTTACAGAGTAACACATGACTAATCGGATAAACTAATGTCAACATCACCAAGTATTCTTTCGGCCTAATCATTTGAACTGTGATTTTGAACAAAATTGATAATAAAAATTACATACTCTCAGAGATTAAAGTTAAAAATACTCTTTTCTTTAGATATACCAAATCAAATATTTTATGCAACATTTACATTTTTAATAAAATAAAACAACTTCATCTTAATAAAATTATGACCATATATAATCTTAGACATGGTAATAACTTTAAAATATATTTTGCTTTCTGTTTCATGTCAGTTCAGATCCTAAGAGCATGGTAACTATATAAATTGTTATTCTTTATTCAGAACACAGTCAAAGAAATTAGAAACAAAAAGGTGAACCTGGACATACATATGTGTGACACTGAATATTCTATTTCATCTGCTTCAAGTTGTCAAAATCTTCTCTATAGTTTGAATTACTGTGAATATTCATGAACTCTTAACTACATCTCAAATATTATCTTTATTATATTTTGACCATCTGAGTATTTCATTCAGTCACCGAGGCCCAAATCTTAAACTCTTCCAACTATAAATAGGTTTTGATTATGACATATTAATATTATCAAATACCCTATATTGTAACTATTTGTGAATAAGTCTCTTCTTACCTATAATTTATAAAATATTTTAGTTCCAGAGTGCTTCTTTTTGCATCTTTGCACATACAGATACAAAAAATATCTGAATGTCCTGGAGTTGCGTATCTTTCATGTATTTTACAATAATTTCATATTATATAGCTGCTATTTTCACATAACCCCAAACCTTTTCTGAGACAATGGGTATAATCCATGCTATATGACTTTTACTTAAACCAGAATATTTCATAAAACAATTACTTTAGGCTGGGGTTATAACTCAGGGGTTAAAACACTTGTCTTAGTAAGCTCCAGGCACCAGGTTCAATTCCCCATAATCTAACCACTGAGTGTGGTGGAACATTCCTGTAATCCCAGCACTCGGGAGGATGATCAGAACGACTGCCATTAGTTTGAGGCCAGTCTTGGACAACAAGTTTAGGACCAGCTTGTGCTACAGAGCAAGACCCACCCTCAAAAAAAAAAAAAAAGTCACACTGATTTTCACAAGTGTCAAAATTCCTCTTCTTCCCTCAACCTTGAAAGATCACAGCTCTGTCATCAGCCTCTTTAGTTATTTCCAACACTACCTACACTGTTGGCCACACCCTTATCCCTGGCCATGAGATATGTGTCCTGTGCTTGGCTACATGCATAACTGGTGAGGTTGAAGTTGTTTACACATGTGGATCAATAATTTCAATTACTTTATTGATGGCTTAAAGACATTTTTTTAAATGTGAGCATTAAAAAAATTGGTTTCAGTGCATACCTTCTAGTAAACTACTTGAAGTTTCACCAATTAAAATGTGAAGAAATGTACAAATAAGTAAATAAAATAGCAAGCATGTAGAGACACGCTGCTCAAGAATCATGGGATGTAATGGAGGAGGGTGCCAAACAAAGTGCCAGCATGTTAGCAAAAGTGAGGACCAAGGACCGAGCTGCAGAGAGGTGACCTAAAGGACTGGGTGCCATAGATGCATCATCAACAGAGACAGAGGGCCTGACGTCCCCAGAGGGACAGAATGTCCCAGAAATGGGTGAAGATATAAGGCTGAAATATTTCAAAAAGATGTGAGATAAAATTTTTATTCTATTGTGGGAAAAAAAAACTACATTCTGATTACAAACACCTCGCATGGGACCCAACATACATAGTGAACATAGTCATGCTAATCAAAAACTCAAGAGTTCTAAAGATTATTAAACATTTTATCTTAGTGAGGTTCAGGCTAAAAAAATGTATATGTGTTGTATTGTCTGTTTTTACTTTATTTATATCAACTAACTCTTAAAGCATTCAACGTGGTATTGTTAACTACAGTGTTGTATGTTTGCTTTTCTGTTTGTGTGACTAAGTGCTTATGAATCAGGAAACAGTCGAGAAGTAAAACACCCTTAATATAAAAATGAATTATAATATATAGCTAATTATATTTTTCAAAGGTGAGAATAAATATAGTAAGAAGCAGACTTAAAGATGATTTCCTCTCAAGATAAATTAAGTAGATTGCTATTTTATTTTATTATATTGTGAGTTAAAATCAAAATTGCGAGCAATTGTGCAGTGTTTTTTTCGGAAAGAATGCTTTGTGTCTGAGAGTAAAGGCTCAATATTACCGAGGGAAATTGTGGTCATTCCAAGGTGCTCAAGCCTGTGGCCTCTTTGAATTAATTTCACAGGGTGAAAGTATTTGATACCAACAATGTACAAGGAATTTCAACTCCAGTAATACATGAGAGCAGCTTATAGTTATGAATTTTCAAGAGTGACTTTTATTCTACAAACAAGCACCAAAACTGTGGAGAATTTGCTGAGTGTCTCCTTTAAAGAATCGATTATTCTTAGTTTCTGTAACTGAGATTGAGACTTTCAGAGGTCTGTCTCTGGGCAATCATTTGGGTTCTCTACCTTGCCCAGAGGGGAGATCTTAGCTCCCTTTTTCTTGCAACCATTAAAATTCAATTTCTTAAGGCAGATGCCCTCAAGGCAACCCCGGATTTATTACACTCTGTCTAACCTGGATTGGTGCTTCTGGGTCATTCTTGTCCTGTGAGGACGTTGCTTCCTTTATTCACGTAACTATGTATTTTAAAAGATGCTTTCACGTATATCACCTAACATTTAAAATCATCTTACAATAGCTTTATGAAGACAGAATTTTCATGCTTTTATTTATTATTGTTCTGGAGAACATTTGGAGGATATTTAATACTACATTTTATCGAATAAGACAATTCAGTGTATATTTGATTATTTTTTTCCATCCATTTTCCTTCATTTTTTTCAGTATAAATTGTGGAGTGTATATTTGCCAAGATAACCTCTCTAAAGTTCTGCATTTTCAAAATCTTTCTATCTTTGTGTGCCTACTCCTTGGTTCTCTTCAAATTGTCACTAAAATATCTATTGTTTTCCTTTTGCTCGCTTTGTTTTGATTAAGTGAACTCTTTTTTTTCTTATTCTTATTTTATGAATGTTCCTTTCACTATTATTCTATTTTATTTCATATTTGAAAGATCTTATAAAGGACACTGAGTTTTGGAAATATTATTTTTCCTCTAATTTTTGAGCTTCCTTTGTTCTTTGATGAAAGAAGCCATTGCAGTGTCTAGATACATGGCTATACAACCATATTTAAGCGTGAAAACTTTGAGCTTGTTGTTTAGGTTTTAGTTATTTTAGTTTTAGCAGGTTAGTTCCATTGCCTGGACTCCTTGGTCTGTTTCCTTTCTCTGTAGAGGAATCTTCCACTCTCTTCACCTGAACTAAAACCTGAACTGTGGCTCACAACTTCCAGATGAGTATGAGGAGTCCACGAGTTTATTATTTTCTGAATGTATTTACTTAGTTCCTTTGGTAATAGAGAGCCTCCTCCGTTGTATTCTGTTTTGCCTGAGTTTCTGGGTGCAGATTTTCTTTTTCAGTTTCCCCAGAGCATAAAACATTCGTTGTCTTTTCACAGTGGGGGAATAGAACTCACTTGGTTACTTGAAATAGAGATGCATTCTGAAATATTCAACAAGTTCTATTCTTTTTATCTCCGTTTTATTTCTTCATACACTCCTTAGGGGGCTCCAGAGCCCAGAGTTCTGATCATTGTGGCCAGAAGAGGGAAATTACCTTTCCTCTTCCTGGCTGTCTCTTTGCCACGGGTAGGCTGAAGCATTCCTCTCTGAAGTCGCGGACCACTTTCCGATTCACTTTTATCCTCTGAAATTATATTCTCGCCTCTCGGGCAGCGTTGCCTTCCTCCCACTGGCTTTGTTGGTGCGAACTTCCACCATTGCTATTCATGGAATTATTTTAGTACAGTTTTGAGAAGAAGTAGAAGATAAATAATCAATCTAGCACTTTGAACTAGAAATATGCAAGTCAATATTGAATTGTTTTAAAGTTTACATGTATCTTAAATGAAAGTTTCCTGTTTATAATTAGTTTTCGTTGCCAAATTCTAAGTGTATTCTTACTGAAATTGCTCACTCTACCATAAGTGTCTCAACCCACAACCACTTCCTTCGGGTTTTCTACGCTTTCTTTTCACCCCCACCCACATGCGTGCTGCTGGCTTTCTGAAGCATTTTTATTCTGTTTTGCTGCCATGTGTGTTGTTTGGAGAATGAGTCAGAAATAAGAAGTGTCATTGTCAAGGTGAAAGGAGTGATATTTGCTAAGTTACTAACTTGTTCTTTCTTGACATGACTGGTAATGTTTCACTGCATGCTTGTCTCTTTTTGAGTATTATTTTCATGAGTGTGGCAAAGAAGTTCATTGTGATTAAAAAATAATCTGTCGCCAATACTTGTGAAACTGGAAAATGTTGCTGGCACTCCAACCTTGGACTAAGTGATAGGACAGCTTCAAATGTTCTCTTTTAGCCTCTTGCTTTTCCTAAGAACTCAGCTCTCTTTGATTTCTCTTTACATTATACAAGCCACCAGCTCTCATTTTCTCCTTTTATTCCATCTGTCAGGTAAAAAGATCTGTCAAATTCTCACAGTTTTACAGGATCTCTAGTATTTCCACTACTATTCTCTACAAAAGGACTCACTAACAGCACTGATAGGTTAAAGTTATATCCAAACAAGCAACAGAATAATCATCCGGGGTGAAATCTGAAATCCCCCACGGGAAACCAACAATGGCACAATCTCAAGAGATCAAGATCAATTCGGCCAGGTTCCTCCTGCAACTCCTTGTGACATTTTGAACATTCTCACAATGCTAAGCTTAACAATGTTCATATCTGCTGCAAATGGAAGCCAGCACAAAGGAGAAGACATTCGTAGAAAAATTTATGGATTTTAAAAAAGATTTATATGTCATAAACTGAGTATTATTTAATTACTAGATATTAGTCCAGGTTTATTTAAACAGCCTGAAAAAATAATGTATATTTTAAGCAGAGCTTAAAAGAGACAATATATGGGAAGAGATGTAGTCTGCGCCAATAGGCACAAATGTGTGCCGAATTCTTATGCAGATATTCTCTTCATAAGTGTCAGTACTGATTTCACCATTTTTGGATTTTTGTCCTTGCACGTTACTGAAGTACTAAAGTTCTGAGTCTAAGGTCATAGTGAAACAAACTCATCACACATTTTACAGTAAGGCACGGTGCTCCCATGTGCAATTAAAACTCACTTAAAATATTACTATAGTTTTCCTTCTTCGGGTCAATTTACACTTGAAGTTATCCTGATTAGACACATTTTAATTTTTCTGGCATTATTAGGAAATCAGCCTTAAAAGTTATTATTATTAATGTCAACCTGAGCAAATGAATGTCAATACCTTATATGTAGGGAAAAAAATAGAAGTGGCTTCTGACAGAAGTGAGACTGATTTTGCTGTTAGAAAAAGGCGATGGATACATCAGCCTCATTGATGACAATTAAAAATATCAGTTTGATCTCTGGGAACCTAAATATCAAAATTTGGGATGGTTTCTCCCCTCGTTTCTAACTTCCATGTGCAAGGTACTTAACTTACATTTTAACTTACTAATGGCTTTAAAAAACTTATGATAATATATAAAATGATATGCAATCATTAAAACTGAACCTGAAATTCTGAATTTTAATTCTTTCTCATTTCATGATAGGAAATGCAATACTCTGTCAGGACGTAACAGAGGCAGGAACAGGATGCCACAGCTCCCAGCTGTTCACAGACATTACGGGAAATAACCAATGCCCTGCGACAGTGCATCGCTGTGATATGCTAGGATATACACAGTAGGTTAGATGCGTTAAATTCATTTTAACATCTATATTCTTATCTTAGGATGGGTTCATTGAGAAATAACCCCATTGCTAATTAAGGAGCGTGTGTATAAAATACTATCTCCATCACTCTTTCTCCTTTCCTACATTTCTCACCACCTCTCAAGGGTGTCTCCTCAAATAACAGAGAATGTCAAGAATAAGTTGCTTTTTCTCATTGCCAATCTTGGCATCTTAGATGAGTGTTTTCTAGTAGGTGCTTGATATATATTGAGCTACAATGCAAAGAAAATTAGTCCCAAGGACCAGTCTGAGCTAGAGAGTGAGATCATCTCAAAAAATAAGAAAAAAAAAAGTTCTAAAATGTTCAAAGGGCTGTCCCAAAACAACAAAAAACTTTCTTTCATACTTGAGTAATTCAAAGTATCATAACAATAGATTTTTATCTCCAGTTCTCTCTGTTGATTGGGCACAATTTTTGTGTATTACGATAGTCAATTTGCTGTTCACTGACTTTATCACTTGCTATCTACATGGCTCATGCAATTATAATTATATATTTAGTCATTTTTATATATTTAGCTAATTATTAGAATATTTTTGCTCTAGAAGTATAGTCAGGTAGACACAGTAAAAAAAAAAAAAGTAAAGCATTGTCACTACAAATGAGTCCTCCAGCAATGACAATAGTAGAAATGCCTGGGGTAAGAGTAAAGCATCATTATATTTTCACCACCCTGAAATGTCAGGATGACTTATAAGCTCCAAAACACCTTCTGAAGTACTTTGAATTATTTGTTTAACCTTATTTTCACTACTTCCACTTCGTTGAGCACTTGGAATTAAATCAACAAGTTGGAGTGACAAGCCGTTTTTCCAAAAAGAAGGTAGTCTCACAATTGTTTGCTTCATTAGCAATCTGTCTTGTCATTTTCAAGTAATTCTATTAACTAGGAAGTCATAAAGTATAAAGAAATATCTAATAAAATATAATCAAGAAAAATTTCTAAACTGAACATATTTCTTATATATAAAATAAAATACAATAATAAACATTCTGGTCTACTGGCATCTGGACAAGAGCTACCAAGAGACTCCAGGTGCCTTCAATAGAGCCATATCTCTATCTGAGACCTCTAAGGGCGTTTCTGGCACAGATGAAACCAGTTACTAATCAGACACTAAACCTGGAGAGATTAGAGACCATGAAAATAATTAAACTGCTAAATATAAGGTTCCATCAGTCCCATACCTGCTGTTATTCTATAAGGTGTATATTTGGACTATTTCAGGGTGCTGTTTTACAGTTTTATCACCAACTATTTATCCAAGAGGACCCAAATGCACCAGAATTTTGGGGGACATCACAGATTGAAGCCATAACACAAGGAAAAGAATTCATACAAGTGTTAATACCAACTTTTAGGTTTCTTATTTTCTTCTAGTTTGAGTATAGTATGATTTTCATATATTATGGAATCTTAAGGTCTAGAACAAATTTCACCTTGTCTCGTATTTTTATTCCACATATAAACCTTGAGGTTTTATTTTTCAATTTCTCTTGTCTTACAAGGATTCCCATTCATTTAAAAATATAAATGAAAGCTAAATGTGTCAGTTTTCTATTTCAAAGAAATAAAGGGAGCAAAGCTATACTCACAAAACTTTGTTATAACTTACTTATTGAACAGAGTAAAGTTTGTGTTCTTAATTTTTTTAGAAGAATTAACACAAATTTTCAGAGTCAAACCACCTGGAAAATGATACAAAACTGGAAGTGCCCTACTGTAAAGAAATGTCATTTATCCAAGTTCATGTTTCTTACTTGTTTCAAATTTTGTTAGGCTTTTATTATTGGAACTCTTCAATGTAATCTTTGCTTTAATATAAATTTTATTTCAGGTTCTTTCTGGCATTACTGGAAAAATGACAGTGACATACATTAATATTATTAATGCACAGAAAGAAACAAATCACTAACTTCCCCTGATGTGCTTATCTTGGATAATCTCTACTTATAGCATTTATTTTACTGAGATATAATCAATAATAAAATAAAATATTGCATATATGTTTGTTTTCTCAAATGTACACATCTACCTTATTACCGCAATAGCAATATAAACCTATTTATTACTCTTAAAATCTTTCTACAAAATTTTCCCCTAACAACCTGTAGATTCAAGTTGCTGTACTGACTTTTCCTTTCAGATTGAAAGATCTGTTAGCCTGTGTAGCAGTGACAACCCATTGGTAGGGGTACCTTGTTTTTCACATTCTAAAATTCATTTGATGTCTGTCTGAAGAAGAGTCTGCAGGATGTGGAATCCTTAGATATTGAGTTTTAATGCCCTTTTATCCTTTCCTGGAAGGCATTCCGATGCCTTCTAGTTTCTGTGGTTCCTGACAAAGTTATCAATTCATTTTTTGTATTTTTGTTGTTAGTCTTATCTATTTTATTTTTCTTTGCTTTCTTTTAAAACTTTCTCCTTTATTTGCTTTCCAAAAATCCATTAGCTGCTTATAAGTGAATTCTTTGTCCTTAATCTGTTGAGGTTTGTTGATATGCTGGACTCTCGAATATATTTTCCAAAAATCTGAGATACATTCTGAAATTATTGCTTAAATAACTTTTTCTATCATTTCCTTTCTCTTCTTATTCTCTGGGAATATATTTGAATATATATATATATATATATATATATATATATATATATATATATATATACACATATGTATATGTTTATTTTATTCCAACCGTAGGCTTAAGTTCATTATCAATTCTTTGAAACTAGATCATTTTATTGATTTATTGAAACAACAGATTTCCATATCTTCCAAGAATATATTGGATGTTTTATTCTATTTCTTTTATTTATTGTTTTTAACCATATCACTAGTGAACACCATTACACATGCATAAATTAACTATAAATAAAGGCTTATGTAACTATTTTTTCCCTTTTTATTAATATGTATATATATGTGATGCATAACACATTGAAATTGTGCACATATATATCACATCAAAATTACAAACCCTTCCTCTCTCTCTTTTTGACCCTCCCACACTCTTCCTCTCCTCCCTTAACTGTGACTATCCCCTCCCCCATTTGGTTCTACAAAATGACACTATTCTTATAATCTTTATTTAGAAATATTCGTTCTTTAATTTTCAGGATATCAAATTCTTCTTTCAAATTTATAGCTATTTTTATTCAGCATATAATCTCCATAAATGTATTTAGATTTTAATTTTCATGATCTTTCAATAACTTGCATCTCTTTTATATATCCAAATCCACTATAATTCAAGTTGTAATTTTGATACAATAAATTGTATATTCATCATTCTTAATGTTTTTGTATTGTAGCACTTGAGATTGAAAGTTTTAAGTTTTGATAATTAAGAGCTTTTTCTATTTTTTCTAAAAAGTATTATCTATTGAGAATTTGTTGAAATGCAGGGCTCTCCACTATATTTTCATAACTAACTTCAGTATTTTGCCATTGTGAAAAACCTTCATTAGAAATGTTCAATGCCTAAATACTCTAGAAGGAAAATGTTTTAACGTATTAGCATAGTTCAAATAAAAGTCTCTGGCCTCCTAAACACATGGCATAATTAAGCCAGGAGAGCTGGGAATAGTAGACTTAAATGAGTGAAGTATATTACTAATACCTACCAGAAACTTAAAAAAAAAGACAGAGTAAGCAAGCGATAGATAGATGATAGATAGATAGATAGATAGATAGATAGATAGATAGATAGATAGACAGAGACAGATACCACACATCTAAAGAGGCTAACAAAAATATCATACTACAATTGATTTCCCTAGTTAGTATTCACTATTCCAGGACAATCTTGGAAAACATTTATAAATTATAACACTGAAGTTTCACACTGGAGTGCAGGGATATATAACAATATTCCCATGACTTTTGTGCCCATATTCACTAAATCATAACACTAAAACTCAAGGAATGTGCAGCCAGCCAGATTCATTTTAGGAGATACACTATTTGGATTTATAATGGACTCAAATATCTCTTCATTTTTTTGGGTTTCAAAACAGTACTAATAGTAAAAAGGCTAGAACATGCAATAGTAAAAAGCTAGAACATGCAATATATGATATTACAAATAGGCTATTTTTGTAGATTGTAAAGAAAACACTTCATTTGCAAAACTATAGAAGGTGAAAGAAGAAGGTTAAAAGGTAAAAGAAAGATGGTAGAGCTTCTGCTAATCAGAAGGGTAACCTGGAAATGTGGATTGTCCCAAATAGAGCATTTTCAAAAAAAAATTGACTAATATACAAACCATGTCATATTTTTAGAGGTTTTACTTTAGAACAAAGACTACATGCTTTTAATATCAGAAAGAGATTGTTTCATCGTATTCATATTATGATTGGAAATAAAAATAAATTAGAAATTAAACATCATGATGTTTAACAGGCAAATTATCTAGAGAAGATCAGCACGTATCTAGCCATAGGAGCCTGGACTTCAGTAGAAGAATGTGCGTCACCTAAAACCACTGAATTTCAACCAGACTCTTCAGCAGTGTGCTATTATTCTCAATTTTAATAAGATATTAGGTAAGTTTCTCTAAAAGTTTAGTTATACTTATGAATGTGAATTGCATTATCTCTGTAGATACTATTTTTAATTGAAAAAAATTAGTGTGTTACTTGTGATACCTGATAGATTCAGAGACCAAAAAAACATGGTAATTGTCTAAGCTACTGAATTTTAGCATATTAAAATATGTCAAGTATTTCATCAGTTATTTTAGATGTTTTACCATATTTCCATATTACATAGTGTATGGACCTTAAATCTATTACATTCCACATTAAGAAATATACTTAAAAACAAAAGGAACACTAAAGAATCAGTCCCTCAAACTGATGGATTTTAAGAAAAAGCATCAAATTTGAGTCTTCTTTCCATTATAGACTGCATGTTTGTGTAGCTCATGCACATGTTGAAATATTAATCCTCAGGGAGAATATCAGGAGATGGGACTTTTGGAAGATGATGACGTCATGAGGCTAGAGTATTACGTGCAGCGAGTATTACATTACATGTGTGAATGCCTGGCTCTTAGACCTCCAGGATTCCAGGAGCTGAAAAAGAAAACTCGCCTACTTAGGTCACCCAGTCTCTAATATTTTGTCATAAGGAAGTCAGCTGACTAAGATACACTCAGAATTTTTATTATGCAATGAAATTTTACCTTGATTTTGCAGGAGTATATTTGAATACCTTACTTAATATTTTTTAAAAATTACAATTTATGGAAAGCTCAAAACATTGAAGTTTTCCATTTTTGTTATGAAGGGTTTAATAAAAACTTTCTAGCTGAATTTGGATAGATTCATATATAAAATTTTGCTAAATGTATGTAATAGAAATTATGCTAAAAACACAGTTGTAATGATATGGTAGAAAACAATTTTGAAATAATATTCAAGTTATACATATTCCTATAATAAAAGTTTAAGGTGATAGACTATGTACTAAGGAGCTGATTTTATCTTTAAGGATATTCTATATAAAAAACGAAAATACCCTAGTAGATATTGTATTTTGATTAGTAGAACATTATTTCTTTTTCTGAAATACAATTTTAATTTATTTGTGCATCAAAATTTCAAGAATATTTTGCTCAGAGTATTAAGTAAGAGCAATATTCTCACCACAATATTTTGTTTTCCCTAATTTGTACTTGCATTATTTTAACAAAAATAATTAAATCTTCAGCATTGAAGAGCTTAATTAAATTTAAAAAATTCATCTGAAGTGTCAGATATTTATGATAGAATGAATTTCCAACAGTTTTCCTTTGAATCCAGAAGCTATAAGAACCAACCAACCAACCAACCAAAAAAAAAAAAAAAAAAAAATGATTGGAAATCAGTGTTTTTCTATTTAAAGCATTAGAAGGCACTGATTTACTGGTGCCATCTAACTGTTTGCAAAGTTTTTTGCTAATGTTTCTAACACATGAATAGCTATCATCACACTTCTCGTAAGTGTAAATGCACACACACAAATTTTGATGTCTTAATGAGACACATTAACACAGCTGAAGAGTCACCAACATGACTGAAAATTCATGTTTTCCACAACACCCAGTAAGTGAACTTTTTGCACCATACCTGTTAAATTTTAATTTTCAAGCACAGTGTTCTAAGTAATTATTTTATAAAGTAGATCGAGAGCTTTTCTCAACTAAATTTTGTCATTGGCTTTGAAGTGGCCAGAGATATCACTCCATCAGCTCTCAGATGCCGACAAATATTTTATATAAGTTACACATGGTGATCATATACTTGTGTTAGTGATTAAAATATAGAATTTAAGAGTTTATTGTAAAATTATGAAAATATTATCAATCACTGGCATAAAGGTGTTTTTACAAAATTAAATCATATAAGATTATATAAGAAATATTTTAACTTGAATTTTTTCGTTTGTCTAACATACTAGAATATTGTTTCCATAAAAAAGAACTCTGCCAATGTGAAGCAATTATTCAGGCATGCAATCTTCACACATTTACAATTTAAACACGAGAAATAAAAGTTGCTTTTTTCTTCTCAGCAATAGATACCACAGGCAAATTAAATGGAAAGAGGTTAGGATACAAGGATAAGATATTTTAACAGCTAAACCAGAAAAACATTAATATTTTAGCATATAATTAACTCCCAAATTAATGAGAGAAGACAAGGAACTCAACAGGAATAGAAAAAAAGAATTTGCATAGGCAATGCATGGAATGTATATAATTATATGAAAATAAGAACATCTCTTTAGTAACCAAAATAAAATGAAAGCTTTAACAATGAAATACCATCCTACACATTTTTTTACCAAAATAAGTAGGAAAAGATGATACACTGTCTAGAATGTGAAAATATTGTTGTGAGGGCAGTGTGATTATACTTAGACAATAAATAACCATGGCATGTAGAAATTTATATTCTGGTTCCCAATTTTCACCTAAAAATTCCTCTTAGAACCATTTGAGACACAGATAGAATTTTATAGAATGGTGTGTGTGTGTGTGTGTGTGTGTGTGTGTGTGTGTGCGCGCGCGCGCACGCGTGTGTGTGTTTAACTGAGATAAAATCTCATTTTGTAGTCCAGGCCAGTGCTGAATATACACTATGTACTCCAATCTGGCCTCCAACACATGGTGATCGTCCTATTCAGCCTCCAACAGGCTGAGATTACAGATGTATGCCACCACGACTGCCTTCTGTGGTGCTGGGGAATGTAACCCAGGGCCTTGCTCTTGCTACACAAACACTCTAATTACGGAACTATATCCCCAAACCACAGAGATTGTAGTCACTCTCTTTGCCTTGGAAATAAGTGAAAATAAGTGAGAAGTAAAGTGTGGCATGATTTGTTTTCAGCTATGATGTCACAATTTTATGAACTGAGGTAAAGATGCATAGAATAACAACAATAGGTCTCATAAAAATTAGTTTTGTTTTATATCTTAAAAGTAAAACACAAGAAAGTATCTATATATATA
>PVKB01007719.1:0-28781 GCA_004027205.1 Ctenodactylus gundi
ATAAAGAGATGAATAATTAATTTTTACATGGATATATAATGCAACAAGAAATGTAAGAAACAAATCCACAGTCCCCTTTAACAATATTTTGTTTTAAAAGTGTTTATCTCCATAATATTTAAAATCAGTTTGGTGGTTGTTGTTTTTCAAGTATTAGCTACTGAACCTTTGCACTGAGCTACATCCCCAGGCTTGCCTGGTTTTTTTTTTTCTTTCTGTCATTTATTTATTTACTTATTTATTTATTTATTTATTTATTTATTTATTTATTTATTTATACTTTGAGCTTGATTCTCACTAAGTCATAAAGTTTTCCGTACTGGGCTCGAACTTGTGAACAGCCTGTCTCAGGCTTCTCAAGTGTTGAGATTAAAGGCATAGTTTAAAATCAGCTCTTGAGAAAATGTAGTATGACTGGTTCATGGACTTCTTCCTCACTTATCTAATGAAGCTTGTGTGTCTGTATTAAATAATTTAAACACCTTCAAGTTCTACATGGAGACAGAAACCCCATCTGGAAACTACTGGAGCAAAAACAAAAACTCAAAAGAGAGCTTTGCATTTTTAAAAGCACTCCAAATCACTCGTTACCTCCCAAAAACCTTGGCATTGCTTAACCAGGGGAAATAAGCCCCAGACTACAAGAAGCTAATGGATGAAAAAGGCACTGCAGAGAACTGAACATCGTTATCATTCAGCTTAGCATTTTTTTCCTCCTTTGAACATCGGAAGTTTATTATTTGTGCATTTCAGAATCTTTAAAACCTACAGTTGAACACTGAAAAATAAGCTGCTATGTTCCATATCTTCCACAAGACGGTGCTCTTTCCCTAGGAAGAGAGCCACCGTTATGGCAAACACACACACACACACACACACACACACACACAACACGCAGCTAGCTACACCATATTTATGCTCAACTGTCCCGAAAATGAAATTAAAGCTGAATTTTTATAAATAAACCCCCAATAGAGATGGGAAAATTCTTGAAGGTATTCTAGTGAAATTTTTAATTGGAGGTGATGAAATCGAATACTCCTCGGAGGCACAGGCCTTTGTGATTTGCCCTCAAAAAGCAGAGAAGAGTGAGGTAAGTTGGTAAGGAAGAGCAAAGGATGCAACCACACCGTGTCTATCTCGATGCTGTCTAAGGCAGCAATGCGCAACAGAAACGCAATGCAGCCTTATATGCTAGTTTATGCTTCCTAGTTACCATATTTTAAGTTTTTAAAGGCTAAGGATGTTGAACATCTGTTCATGTATGTACTGGTCATTTGATCTTCTTCATCTGAGAACTGTCTGTTCATTTCCATTTCCTTTCTTAATCAGAATTTGAATTTGAGGAGTCTGTTTTTCTTCAGTTCTTTGTACATGTTAACTATTAGCTTCCTATCTGAGGTATTGGTAGTAAAAAAAAAAAAAAAATTCCCCATTCTGTTGGTTTTTTCTTCACTCTGCTGAAAATCTCCCTTAGTGGGCAAAAATTTTAATTTGATGTAATCCCATTTTTGATTCCAGGAGCTGTCACTTTTCCATTAAGTGTCTTATTGAGAAAGTCCTTGCATACACCTAGATCGTTTTATTTTATCCAGCAAATACTCAATACTATCACTCCAACATCAACTCAATACAACATTATCATAGGCAAAACACTGCGTACCTTCTCGCTATCATCTGGCATATGTTTCACACTTGCACTCTGTGGTACTCTGTACACATGTGCTACATAAATGGAGCGTATGTGTGGTGTGTCTAATAAGATAAACAAGCATTCAAAATGTAGATTTAACATGCATCTTTTTACAAGTTTCACAATTCTCTATTTAACCAGCTCCATTGATTAGAATTTTCTGCATCAGCACAAATACAAAAAGTACAAGTGTCTTACTTATTAACACTAAGTCTCTTCCTCATAATATACTTATACATGAGGAGTGGCAAGTTGACACAAAAGTTTTCCTGATCAAAGATAAAAAGAGTTGACTTAAGACACAAGGTCCTCAAAGTGGACTGGGTTGTACTTTTTTCTGCTCAAGCAGGAGCACAAGTTTTTAAAGAAAACCTTGCTCCTTTTATGAGATGTGTTTATGAGAGCCTTGAAATACAATCACTTTGAGAAACTGTAACAGCAAGAGGTCACCCGGCATGGGCTCTGTGGGAAAATAGCCTGGGCAGAGACATGGCCTGTTGGGACTGTGGGCGACCCCTTGGGGACCTCGCACCCTGTTCCAAAGCATGATGCTGACTTTAGGAGCTGCAAGCCCAGGAAGAACAAACGTTGATCTTGTTTTGCGTGTGCTTCCCAACACTCTGCAAACCTGAACAATTTCATTCTGTAAGATCATTTTTAATACAGTAGAAGTAACTGACCAATAATTTCCTTTCTGCACACAAAAATAATAGATTAAAAATTCAAATTAGTTAGAAATAGGGAAAAAACTGAAATTCTCCAAACATGTTACAAGATATTCAAGAAACAGTATATTTTCCAAGGAGATATGAAAAGTAATAAAAAAGCAAAACCACACTGATGAGGAAAACAGTGCCTTAGAACAGTGTACATATTCATAATTCATAAGCACCCTCATGTTCCCCCTAACTGTTTAATCTTCATAAATTTGTTGACTTTAGCACAGGTATTATCATTTCATCTAATGAGTGAAAACACTGAGACTTGGAAATTTTTCTGCTAAGGAAAGTAAGGAAATGTGAAAAATGCTTCCTGAAAAATATTAGACACTGCAATGACTCGAAAGAAGCTTTAACTTATGTTCCTTACATACAAATCATCCTCCGTATTGATGGAAGCAGGCCTCCTTCCTAAGGGTCTATTTCAGCCTGCATGCAGTATTTTTCCTAGCCAGCCAGAATCACTTTCAATCTCCCTCAAGTGAAGGGAACCACAGGGAGGCTTAGCAACAGCTTCAGTAGCAATGGGGCTCTGTAACAGCATGCTCTCAATTATTCAAGATAACACTGAAAGGCCTGGAGATAGATAGATTACCGCAGGTGCAGCAGATACAAATTAACAGTTAGTTGATTTAGATAAACTTGAATAAATGAATGTTTTAAACCTTGCATGTGTATACAATGTACACTGATGAAATCTGCAGAGGGGGTGAGGGCTCTCCTTAATGTATGGCAAGTGGGCACTGCAGGGTAATTTGAAATCTGAACTCTTCCTGCAGAAGCCACAGTTCTCATGAAACTTAGAATAAGGAGGAAGACTAAATCGCAACTCTATGCGACCTATCAGCTGTACACGCTGACACAATTGTCCCAACCAACAGAAAAACTCTGTTTGTTTGCTACTTTGAGATCTGCCTCCAGAAAATTTGTAAAAGTTTCCTACAGGATGATATGGCAACTACTCTGACCTCAACAACAGGAAATAATGAAATTATGTATGGAATTGTGTGCTACAATATGGAACATTAAGGGCCAGCCCCAAAACTTTGTCTTCTAGTTCAGCATCTTAACACTGAACAGCATTCTTTAAATTTATTCGGTGATAATATTTAAAAAACATAAAATAAAATTTGCCTTTTTATTAGTCTATTACCAGTTATGTATGATCTATGTCAAAATCACAATTGTGTTTATTACCTGAAACTATTACAGAAATAGAGCAGATTGAGCAAATGCATTGGATAGAACCATACATGTTTTTATCCCAAACATATGCATACTATAAAAATATTGGTATTATGGGGTTTTTAGTTCCTCAATCTAAAAATACCTGACAAATTAATTTACTTGTCAGTATTTGTGATAATCATCTATTAGCAAATAAAGTTAGGTACATATTTTCAGGAACTCCTTTCTCCAGGTATTTGCAATATTTCATTGGTACACATTTGTCAACTGATCACCTACTATATTTAAATCATTGTATCACCATCTCCAGTCAGAACTTTCAACGATAAAGTTTCTCCATGAACTATAACAAATTTTGTTTTTTTACATGAAGTGCTTAGGTTTCATCTAAACTACTAAGCTTTCCATAATACAAAGTTTTTTTTCCTTTAGCAATTACTGTTGTCTCTTACGAAAGATAATTGTTCAATCAAATTACCACGCATTGGGTGAGGTTTTTTTTTTTATAAAGCACACATTTAGCTACACTTTATTGTTGCCACCATAATTCTATATTTTTCACTGCTAAGAAAATTGTTTCTTCCTATTACAAATGGGAAACCACAGGTTATTCCTGAAAATAACTTGCCAAATTGACACATTTTGGTATCTTGTCCTTTTTTTCCTCTGCTGAAAACTTGGTTGTTTGACATGAACCAGACCAGGATGTGAGCTCACTATACTTTCAGCAGTTGTTTGAGGTTGATTGCTATTAAGAACATCAATAATGAGAAATCCCAAGAGTATAGCTGTTACTTTGTGTAAAATAATATACCAGTTGCCTATAAAAATCACCCTGACTTACAGGCATATCTTCAAAACCTTGAAATTCCTATGAGGAATACAAAAAGCTGTCTATAGTTGAGAAAGCACATTTTTCAGAAAAAGTTTGAGTACTTTATTAGAGGCTTGATTTTTTTTCTTTGACTTTGCTATTAACATTTTATTACAAAAATAAGATGGCTTCATCGTAAAAATTTAAATAACACAAAATATCTTTAAACTCATTAAGATACAATCCCAAAAACCTCAGTGTATCTATTCACAACTTCCTCTATGTTCAAATAAAATACACATACGTATTTTATGTTTATACTGAATCAAAGAAAACTATACATACTGATCTGCCACTTCATTTTTACTTAGCACCACAGACATCACCAAGGTTAATGGATACTGACCCATGACTACATCATATTATGTAGAGTAGATGGTCAACATTTTAGTCAAACTTTTCCTTTTATGGTCATTCACAATGATTTCAGTTGTATGTTGCTACAAACTTCCTCTCAATTTACATATATGTTTAAATAAAACTACTTTCATTTCTATAGATTCTCTCAATTAATGAGTCACAAATTATAGCTTATTTTTAACAAATAGTATTTCTTCAGACTAAAAACCAGAGTTCATGAAAACATGTAGCAAGTCAGAATTTGCAGCTCTGCTGACTCAAAATTTCTAATCCAATTTTTTCCTAATGAAACTAATGAGCAAATAAACATAGATTGCTCTAATGTTTACATGTAAATATTCTTCAAAATCCTGTTTACAAAAGAGAAAAATAAGAAATATCCAAAAGTTTAAGAAAACAAAATATAAGAAATATACCCAATGAAACAATACATATGCTGAAATTAGATTTATACTCTATCTTTATTAAAATATTATTTTATTATTATGAAAATATTAAAATAAGGTATTTAAAATATATCTAGATAAGAAATAAATATCAAATTGAAAGTCATTATTGTAAAATAATTCCAAAGAAAGGGACATTGGGGGAAAAGAGCTGCCAACATTATAGTAATAATTTTATTTGGATAGCAAGACCCAGTATTTTTAACTTCCTTTTTTGTTTATCCAAGATTTGTTTGATAAATATTTACTGAGTAGCAATATATCAGACACAATGCCAAACACAGTGCTGAAAAAGTAGAATCTTAAATGAGTTTGTCTATGAGGCTGTGAGGAGATAAGAACCCAGAAAAAGTAAGGGGCTGGTGGGACATGAAGAGGTAGAGAGACAGGTCAAAGACTCATAAAACATTTGAAATTGCAAAATATAATCTGTGAGATATTATACCTATCTATTGTGTTGTAATAGTTCTATAAATTGCCTAACTCTACCAAGCAAATATATGAGAAAAGATTACTTCAGATCTTAGGATACTAATATCCTTGTCACTTTAATATCAATGGAAATAAAGTATGAAATTTCATAAGAGGTAGTAAGAAGAAGCCTATCTCCCCCATTTGTTCACTCTGTTCCAGGCATCTGGACACGACCTGGGTGCCCTTAAGATTCCAGAACCCTAGAAGTAGCACCACCAGAGGAAACTGAGGCGGGAGTCTGCAGCCTAATTGAGGCCTATATGGCAAAGGAGAAGTGAGGAAGAGGACTCCACCAGGGCCCAGGGAGCAGCCAGGAAGGACCACCACCCCAGAACGATCCTTGTGAAACCAAGTCACGAGTTACACCAGCAGCTGATCTGCAACAAAGGTGCCAGCAAAATGAACCACAACTGGCACGGAAGGGTCAAGAGCCCCGGCAATAGGATGAGCCATGAACGATGCCGATGCACTCTCTTCCCACCCTGAACATCGTAGAGGGAAGACAGAAGAAATCTGAGGTGAAAGGCATTTTGTCCAAAGGCCTAAGTTAATCAAAACTAGCCCACAAGATTTTCAATTCTGAAGCCCATTAGTGTAAGCCATTAAAAGTATTCTAAAGGAATAAGCTTACAAAATGGGTCTAAATGCAGGATTGAGATTGTGGATCAGTATCGTTCTGAAAATAAGAACATAAAGTGGAAAGAAGGGTGAGTAGAACAGGAAGACTGATAGAATAGCTTCAGGTGTTTTCCTCTGGCTCCTTGTAAGCCAACTCATAATGACGTGATAATTTGTCATTCTTCCTTTTAACAATAAATAAAGCAACTTAATACATTGGTGTTCTAGGCCTTGTCCCAAATTGGATTCTTCAAATTTTAAGCAAGCCAATGACCAGTTCAACTAAAGTAACAGCCAGAGAAAAGGGGAAAAAAAGAAAAAAATTAACAAAAGCTTGAAACTTGAATTTATGAAAGAAACTCTACTGGATAACAACCTTCATCAATTTTAGAATGCAAGTGAGAAAAAGAAGCTAGGTAGGATTGCTTGAACTACTGAAAGCATAAAGCTGGAACATCCCAAAAGCTCAGATGCAGGTTTCCAGTACCTTGAAACAGACCTCAAGTATATCTGGCCCAGGATTTAGAGCACCTAGGACCATGTGGGATAGTAGGATATGGAAATGAGCCCAACTCACCTGGCTCCTAACATACCTGTCCTGCCTCTCCTCTTGCCCTTTCAGACTCCGACTCTCTTCATATGCACATAAACACACACACACACACACGCACACACACAAATGTGCACACACACACACATTTCCCCCACCATTGCTCTCAAGCCCCCACCCTGGGTTTTATCAAATCTTAATGCTGCAAAATAAATGCTTCTAATTTCACTTCTTAAAAATTCATCATTTACAAAATAATTTAGGGTAACTTCCAAATGCCTTCAAGTTTTTCATGGAGGAGAATTAATACAGCTTGTGTTAATCAGCTCAGTTCTCCTGGGGATCTCCCATTACTTAAGGCACTGGAAGGAAAAACTTAACAAATATCAAATGTTATTTACTAGTGAGAAAGCAGAATGGCCACCCATATCTCTAGAGGGATTTTGGTCACCCTGGCCTCACTCCATCCTACTGGGTCCAATTTGATATCATCATTAACCTTGCAGTAATGAGAGACTTGAGCGTGTATTGAGGTGGTGAAGAAATCAGTATACTAGGCAGTAGTTCAGATTAGCTCAACTGATGCCTCCAGAGTGCTGACTGTGTGCTGTATTAAAAAAGAACTTCAACTAAAGAACAAGTCACACGAGAAAAAACACTAAATGTGAAAATTAACTATCCAAGCTCCTGCATAGATTAAAAGTAAAAAGGAAAAGTCAAGGTTTGGGAAAACAAACACTTAAAACTTTGTAGGATTCTGTATGATCTCCTAATCCTGAAGAGACACAGTGAAATTCCACAATGCCTTTCCATTCATTACAATAGAAAGATAGAAGTTCTTAGGTCTTACCTGTTTTCATTCCCTTATAACATTATGGAAGTAAGCAAGTTCAGTTTTAGTACAATGAACAGAAAAACACCCACCATCACCAAAGTGAGAAAAAATGATGTAGGAAAATAAGAATTGACGAAAGAAATTTAAAAAGAAAGTCAAAATAAAAGACTAGAGTATAATGTATGAAACAATATATGGATTTTAGCTCAGATTAGAAATAACAAAAATAATTATAATTAATGTGCTATAAAGATAAGTGGTCAAGACTGTTGAAAGGATAAGGAAGTAAGAGAAAACAAGTATATGCCTTATAGCTTTAAGGTGGAGAAAAGAATGCAAAAAATAAAAGAGCAAAAACTTAATAAAAAACTAAGTAGAAAGCAAAACAATAAAAATAGGTGGAGATAGTACAAAGAAGAGAAAATATTTAAGACACAGAAAGAGGACAGGGAAATGAGCTGCAAGGGGAGACACTGAGAGTGGCAGGGGAGGAAAGATAGAGGGAAAAAAGGTCTGAAGTGATGTACATGGGCTCACATTCCCCAAGCTTCATGGAATTAACATGTTACTGAGTCCGTAGTTCCTTCATATTCAAATAAAAATAAGTAAATTAATTAAATAAAAGTGAACAAGGATTTTTTTAATCATATAAAATTGACAAAATGTTTTTCTGCAACTTTGGCAACATCAACAGCAAGGAAGAAGAGCTAATTTTTAAATTAGGTTTTGATATCAAAATTAATTGTTAAAAAGGTGTTTCTTTACAGCTGTGAGTCTCCAAATATTGGATGAGGTTGATCCTTTTACATCCTACATTATTCTCTTGTATGCTTGTAAAATGTAAATATATTCATATTCTAAAAGATTTTGATTAAAGTGGATTCTCAAACAAATAATGAACTTTTTGAATAACCCTTATGCCACATAGCACTGATTAAATGTGACAGTTAATACCACATTAAGCCTATTAACAGAAAGAAAAATGAGATTTTCTTTCATATTTAAACTATAGGATAGCACTTAGAGAATTCAAATCCATTAAAGTTTATCACCTCATAAGAAGGATACAATGGAAGCAATTTCTTCCTAGAAACAGTTGTCTGCTATCACTATCAGCACAGCCTACTGCTCTTTCCCTCTCTCCTCTCCTGTCTTTCCTACTGTCTTATCCCCACGGAGCATCCCCTTTTGAACATCTTCATTTCCCAGTGCATCGTGGATGACAATGTCTGCTAATCTTCCTGCATCCTCATTGTCTCTCTACTATACTCCTTGGACTCTGACGTATAATCCCTATTTCAAGAGACTTTCCCTTGCAGCAAAATGTCTCACTTGCACCACTTCTTATCTTTTTTTTTATTGCTAAAAAGACTGCAAGAGGGGAGGGAAAGGCTGTCATATATGACTATTCTAGAAATTTCATAATGCTAATAAATGTGTTAAGAATTAAAATTCTGGTTACACTTTATTTATGTACCATGAAACAGTACATACTACTTATGGTACAGTAGGGAAACACTACTATCTGAACTGTACTAATTGGAAGATGTAAAAATTCAAATTTCCCTTTGCAAGTGGGAGATTATCAACCAATTATGCTCAGCTTTTTCCTATACAGTATATCATGTACTGATACATAATTTTCCATTTTTTACTAAGTTAATTCTCTGGAAACACAAACATACACAAACTATTTAGAAGCCTCAATTAGAAGTTAGCAAACTAGATGACTAAAAGAAAGTTATTTCTAGAAAAATTTCCTACCTGCTGTGTCACTGAGCTTTACACTGGCCAAGTATTCACAATGTCTTAGTCATAGATTTTCTATGGTTAGAAGGACAGATTTCATTTCGTTTATTTTTAGAGTAGCACTGGTGCTCATAATAATCGTCTGTGCCAATACTGTTTCCAAGCCAATCCTTGATCGCCACTAATAGGAGCCAAAAATGGAAATGATGAACCTGGTGTTGAGGTAGGTGGCAGGTGGTTCTGAAGACAGAGGCATTTGAAATGCCTTAGTCACAACTACACAAAAAAGCAAGGACTGCCTCATTCATTTACATCATTCACATCAATAACCTCTGAGCAACTCTGCATTTAAGCATAATTATATGTTTAGTAATTAATAGGTATGCTGACAAAGTAATGAAAAACTAAGACAGGACCCACAGAGGACAGGCAGGCTTTGTCCAATCAGACCAAGACCCAGAGAAAACGGTGAATGACCCAGCGGAGCCCAGTGCAACAAACACAAGTTGGGAGAATTCCGCAATAAATGCTGGAAAAAGAATTCCAAACAGTCCTTTCTGCAACACTGGCTTCTGTTTAGCTGACATCCATTGTCACATCAGGTCACCAACAGGTCACTCTACATCACAAGTGTGGTCAACCTGCTCTGATATAGCTTATACAGTTGTAAGAAATACGGGATCACTGCTCTGCAGAGAGCCAAAAATAGATGTTATCTGGAATTGATTTCCAGTCACAAAACTGTGCTACCAGGGAAGATGAAGCTGCAAGGTGAGGTGCTTCCTTGCATCACCTAACATTGAAATCATTTTCCTTTGGGCACCGATCTAGTCACGAGTCCATTCAACAATCTTTGTCAAGCCCCTAAAATTTGTGAGATGACAAAGGTTTATGGAAAGACGGACCAGGAGGTGACATTTGGAATAAATTCTGAATGGCAGACGTAGAGATTCAGGGGCACAGAAAAGAAAGCAGAAATCTGAAAGGTATGAAATGGTGGGAACAGGGAAGAGAAAGAATCCTGGTCCTGTCTCATGTCACAGATTTAACAAGTGTTTGTCATTCTGCATACAGACAGAAAGCAAGAGAGTGGCATGGACTGACCATGCCACTAGAGTTTTAAAGAAGGTTTCAGCTTGCCTACAAATTTGTCATTGGTGAGTAGGAAACAAGTGTGTATGTACTACTTAGAAAATATCATGGGAAATGGTTATGAAATTGTCCCTCATCTCATGGTCTTACTATGACACATATCTTTGGCAAGTAAGATGTTATTTACAAAGCACTTACAGGGGCTGGAGGAATGGCTTGGCGGTTAAAGCACTTGACTCGAAAGCACATAGGTAAGCGCTACATATCTGAGTTTGGGTTCGATTCCTCAGCACCACATACGTCAGGTGTGGTGGTGCATGCCTATAATTACAGCACAGGGAGACAAGACTGTTGTGAGCCCAAGGCCAGCATGGACTCCATATTGAGTTCAGGACCAGCCTGAGCTATCTATAGAGGCTACCCTGTCTCCAAAACAAAATAAAATAATAAAGCACTTACAATAGTATTGGTGCATGAGTGCTAAACCAGCATTAAATAAATTAAATTAACAACTGAACTTTGATTCTCTCTTTTGCTTAGTCAAAGATAACAGCTACAAAGTCTTCAGGACCCTGAAAAAATAAAACCATTTATGCTGGAAGACTTCTCTGCAGACAGGTTTTTAATAATGAATGCGATTTCAGACATAAATATGCAAACCTGATATAAATATGATAACCCAAATCCTTCAGATTATTTCTTCTTGTGTTGGTATTGTAAAATTATGTCTATTAAGAAATATGGGGGATTGAAGGAGGTTAAGTGACATAAATTAGCATGACTTATATTTTCTACCTGTTCAGATTCTTTTCTGCTTAGATTCATTTTCTACCTGTTTAGGTTCTTTTCAACCCATTTAGATTCATAGATTCCTTCTGTAATTTTTAATATTTATAATTTGTGGTTTTCTGCCTCTTGATCTACCTTACAGAGACTTATAATCACATTAATCATTTTTTAAATAGAGCTTGTTCTATAATTTGACCTTTTGTTTACTTCAAATCTTGTCTACTCTTTATCATTTCCCTCTTTTTACTTACGCTTGGTTCAGTTTGCTCTTCTATTTACTAAGCCTTTGAGACTGAAACAGATAAATGATTTAAAAGCTCTTCTTGTTTTCTAATATGAGCATTTAAAGTGATATTTAAGAGCTGCTTTTGTTAAATCCCATCACTTTAACACATGCCAGGCTAACAACCTCAAAATCGTAATGGCTTGGAACAAGGACAGCTTATCACCTTCTCACATCTGTGTTCAGGGAAGGTCAGCTGAGGGCTCTCTCCTCCACAGCACCCTCAGTCTATGACTCAGGAAGAAAGCACAGAAACTACCTGGAGCACTGATGAAAGAAAAAAGTAGGTAGGTCTTACACGCACGAGCTGATGCTCTCATCCAAAAATCACCTTCCCTTCATCTAACCAGGGGAGCCATCATTAAACCAAAAACTGCAATCTCATCACATGTCAGCAATGAGGAGACAAATGTATCTGATGAATTACAGGAATGACCACCATGTACATATAGATCTAAACTGTCCCCCAGAAGTCTTATGTGTTAGGTGAGATATACTGTCCAGTGAATTCACCCACCAATGCATTCAGTAGTTCAGTGAACAGTGAAGAGCTGGGGCCTGGTTGGGGCTGTGTTACTAGGTAGGGCAGGATGGGGGGGGGGGGGGGGGGGGGGGGGGGGGGGGGGGGGGGCGGTGATCTGGAGTAGAGTGCTCTTGATATCAGCTCTTCCATCCCTCTCTGCCTCCTACCTCCCAGGGGTGGAATAGCTTTCCTTCGCCGTGCCCTTCCACCATTCCACTTCTACCTTGAAGTCAGCCAACCATGGACGGTAGCTACGAGCCAAGAAAAGTGGTTCCTCCTTTAAGTCGTGGGCATTGGACATTTTGTCCCAGCAACAGGAGCATGATCAAAGCGCTCAGGAACCTCTGGTGTTTTGTCCTGCTGGCCTCCAAAGCTTGGACTAAGCCTCCCCACTAACGGACTCTCGTGAAGTACCTTTTTGAATGAATGTGAGACAGCTCAGTTAGTAAACTTGTATATCTAGTGCTGAACTGTTTAGATATGCCTGAGTATTATATCTACATTGCATCCTTCACCCACTGATGACAGTTTTCTAAGGCAGAGTGAAAATATTCTTCTTTTACATTCAGTTTGTTCTGTCAGCTAGAAATCAGCTGCTAAGTAAATTCTCTGTCCTCTCGCAAACATGGACTGCTAAACACTTGTGTTGACAAAATTCAGTGGAAAGAACAAAGCTCAGCAATCTGTTTAGGTAATAGAAGCAGGGAGCAACCTAGAAAGAAATGAATGTGGTCATCGGCATGTGCCTACACTCCCAGATTCTCTTGGTCTCTCCTTCTCTGTGCAGGGATCTGAGAGCCGTTCAAAGCCAGGTGATTGTGACTGTCCCCACACTGTTGCCTAGGGGACAGCATTCCCATTTCCACACCGACAACACTACCACAAGAGTCAGCACTGCTTCCACGGGGCAGAGACGGGGCCATGAGCAGAGAAGAGACACCCTAAGAACTGGCCCATGCATGCTAACTCCCAGCTTCCTCCACTTCCACATCATGCCACGCGAAGGGGCAGCATGAAAAAGTTACACAGGTGTGGTTTTTAGTATTTGCCTTTCGCTTAATGGGAAAGGACTTTGCAAAAGAAAATCCTGTGCTCTTGCCATCTCACCTCACCCACTTCTCCTGCCATCTCTTCTACCTGCTCTTTGAGCCACCAACCTCATGCCGATCCCCACATCATGCTTATGGTGCCTTGCCCTCTTCCTGGGATGTCTTCTCCCAGACAGATACACAGATTGCTCCCTTATTTCTTCAGGTCTTTTTTTCAAAGGCCATCTTCAGTGGATTTTAGGAAGGGAAACCTGGCAGCTCCCTGAATAACCCAAATCCTCCTATAGATCCAATAACAGTACCACTGCCCTCCGGTATACCATAGAACAATGTTATTCTTTTGCTTTGTGTCTGTTTTCCCACTAGCATGTAAGCTCAGCCCCCCACCCCGGCCCCAAGCAGGTAGTTTTATGTTCTAGCTCCCTAGACCTGAGATAATGCTCAGTAAATTATGGATCAAATGAACAATATCAAGACCTAAGTTTAAGTTTCCTACATTTTGCAAATGAGTTGAAACAAACCAATAAGTATGATCCAAAGAGTGAACAAGTTCAGGCAGACACTAAGCCTCAGAAAAGCAACTCAATGAGATTAACACCTGCCCAGCTTCACACACGCATCTGTGAACATCAATCTGCTTTTTGTAGTCTCTAGTGTTACAAATAACCAAAATTATACATTGATTTCTCTCAGCAAATTTGGAGAATAAAGCAGGATGATCTAACAAGTCTACGTTTCCAGTTTCAGAAGTAAACTCGTATGTTCCGTGGCCAGTATCTGATGGGAATGGACTTGGGGAAGAGCAGTCCTTAAAATGAAGATGTTATTTGAGGAAGAGAGTGAATGTGCACTGTCAGGCCTTCCTCACAGCCTCCTCCTCCTCCTTTCCACACTCACTGGCACCACCTCTAAGCTGAGCCCCTGTGACCTCATCATAATCTAATCACCTTCCAAGAGCATGACACTTTGGAGAAATATTTTAGTTTTAAACCACAGTAAGATTTTTTAAATGTTTAGAGAAAAATATACTGAATGCCTTCTTAACATTTTCAGGATACATTTTAAACTCCTGAAAGTGGGATTCAAGACCCTCTACAATTTACCTGAAGCTTCTATTTCCTGCCACAAAAAACAAATCTGATGGTGCACAAAAGCTACCTTGTTCACCCTCTACTCCCAACCAGTTTCCCCTTTTCTTCTCCTCCTCTTACCTCCACTTCTCTGCCTTGAAGTCTCTTCCTTCTCCCTTCAGTGGATTTTCTACCAATGCTTCCAGATTGAAAACTCAGATTGAAGCCCAGAAAATGTCCGTGTTCACTATGCACACGGACTCCATCAGAAATGTTGAGTTCACTATTACTAAAGGCCCTCAGAGGTAGCTAGAGATGTACAAAGGACAGTCACACAACAAGACAATGGTTTCCAAAACTCCTACTTCATTATAAATCCGCATTTGACCATTTCTGGGAATGACTTCTTGCCCTTCAAAATAGATGGTCCATCTCTCTTATGAGGCGATTATTACCTGCTGGAACGGCAGTGATAATGCAGCTACATTTTCATATGTCTGTGTCTAATCTGTATCTGATATTATAGCTATATTTAAAAATGCCTGTGTGGTTGTTTTGCCAGACTGCACTCTCCTGAAAGCAGAGGTTCATGGCACCTAGCACTGTCCCTTGCAAACAATAAATACTTAATATGTGTGTTTGTGAATGATGACGCCGGGAAAAAATGTTGCTGTTCAAACAAGAATAAACTGAGAAGGTCATTTTTTTTTTTTAAAGAGAAGACAGAACCAAGCCCAGTGGCACAGGCCTGTAATCCCAGCATTCAGGGAGTCTGAAGCCAAAGAATTGAAGTTTGATCCCAGCATGGATAATTTAGCGAAGCAACAAGACCCTGTCTCAAAATCAAAAATACAAATGGGGCTGAAAATGTAGTTCATTGTAAGAGCCCTGGGTTGAATCCTTAGTACTATAAGAGAGAGAGAGAGAGAGAGAGAGAGAGAGAGAGAGAGAGAGAGAGAGAAGGGTTATGAAAAAAACAAGGAACATTACATTCTCTGGGCCATGGAAGAGTAAATTTAATCTCAGGCTGCGTGTGCACCATATTTGCTTCTTCACTCTTGACAAAGAGAGTATCACAGCAAGCAAGGGCTAGGCAAGGAAAATCTTGATGTGTAACTACATTTCTCTTAAGTTAAAAGAAAGAAACAGAGTGCCCCTAGAACGTTAGGTTACTGATGGCCACAGGGCAGGAAGCATTGCGCTAAGTTCCTCTGGGCTCAGCGTCAATAACACACTTTGTCCTGGAACCATGTATCTTCTTGCCAGTTGAACTAAACGACTTTCTTTAGCCAAAAGAAAGGGCTAGTCATGCAGAAAAGAATGCCAGGAAAGATCTCTGACCACAGACAATGTGGAGCAGAGCTGTAGGGAGTGGCCTTGCATAGTCCATTCCTAAGGCAGAAGAGGCTTGCTGGCTGCCAGTTCACCATCTGGAATGCCTGAAAAGGCTCCTGTCCGAGAATCAGGAGACTTCAGTCCATGTCCCAATTTTGCTGCTGGCTATTACTGTGACCTTGCAGCCAGACAAAACAATCCTGTAAATTTCTATCTACCATCAACAATAACTCTGGGTCATAACTATGGTGAGGATAAAAATTTAAAAATAAATAAATAAAATACAGAACTGCTTCTACCACCACCAATATTCAAAACCAGAAGTATAGTGCCAGGACCTCCACTGAAATAACAGAGTTTGTTTTTGGAGAAGCTCCTTTGTTCCTGTAAATCTTGTCATGACCTTTCCTCCCCCCTCTAGCCACTATCCTGTGCAACACCACCACCTCATCGGAATATCCTTCTACCACCTACCAACACTTACTCACACTTCAGACTGAAATCTCCCCGCAATTGTTGCTGGCATCCTTACTAGTTCATTGCCCTTCTCAAGTAGTATGGTATTTCATACCCATGCAAATATCGTAAAGTAATTATTCTTGCCTGGCATGGTGGCACAAGCTTGTAATCCTAGCCACTTGGGAGGCAAAAGTAGAAGGATCACAAGATACGGGCCAACCTAGGCAGCTTGGTGAGACCCTGTCACAAGATAAAAATTAAAAAGGAGTGAGGTAGAGCACTTCCTTAGCATGTATGAGTTGTGTGAAGGTCTAAGTTCCATCCCCAGTCCCCACTACAACATACACACACAGCAGTCAATAAGGAATTAATAAACGAGAAATAAAAGCAAACCAGGAAAATATTATCAATATCCTCTCAAGTCATACTTCCTATTATTTGAACAACAAACAAAAACTCTATTATGTGGTTTTAAGTAATCCAAAAATGCAAACACTCACTTTCATTTTACTACATATTGTTTAATCAGCTGTCAAGTTCTATCCTGGCTGGCTCCATCTCATAACAGTGGGGTAGTTTCCCTCTGCATCTTGTGTGTGGTGTGCGTTTACCTGCTTGCTGCAACTCCATTTGATAGTACCCTTCACAAGGAACGTCCACCATGACCTCCTGCTGATGGGAAATGAGGAGGGAAGGCAGAGGCAATATGTGGACCCGGAGAGGAGAGGGTCCATTGGCTCCCTGAATAATTCATTTATACCAAGAACAATAAAAAGTACCTAGAAAGGTATCCTGGTTAATAATAGCTTAATTATAATGCTCTAGCCCAAGTTAGTTTATTAAGTCCTTGAGGTATCTTTTCACAGTGTTTGCATCTTCTGTCCTCCGGGAACTAGAGCAGCCAGAGGATTCTACCACACTGCAGGCTGCACCTGATTGCCCTTTAGCGATAATGGATGTGCAGCTGAGTGCACTGCAGACTAATGCAGGCCCCTAATAAGCAGGTGTGGGAGGAAACGGCCATGTCTTTAGGATTTCCAGCTCCATCTTCCCTTCCTGCTCTGTAAGAGAAAAGAATATTCAAGTAACAGGGCAAGTTGTGTAAAGAGCCACAAAGTTTAGTAACTCTTACACAACCAATTTGCCTTTGAAGAATGGTATCCTTTGGAGATTTTTTTTTAATATCAATAATTTGCCAGTTTACCTCTCCTACCATACCATGTATGCACACATAATATAAACTTTGCTCTCTTTTAATTTCTTACATCAGATAGCCACCCCAAGCTTAAGAATGACATTTTTTCCCTAGTTTGAATTATTTGGTCATTTCTGGCTCTAATATTACTTATTCTGTGAAAAGGAACAGAGGGTTGGCTATTCAAGCATCTAGAACAATTAAGATTCATTCTGCTGTGAATTAGTAAGCCAGCAAGGGCAACTTAGTGACTTAGCAAGAACCTTTTTCAAAATCCAAAAATAAAAAGTCCTGGTATGTTTCTCAGTGTGAAGGCCCTTTGTGCAATCTCAAATAGGGGAAAAAAAAAATCCTAGCACCCCATATAGATTGACTGAGAACAAAGATAAACAACATTTAAATATTTGTCATGAGTATCGAATACTGTTTAACATTTCGAGAGGAAAATGTTTAAAATTATACTACATATTATAAGTGGCCTTTGGCTTCATGTGTAGCATTTGGTCAAATAAATCTCCTAGAATGGAGACCCTCTTATCTTAATAATACAATAATTAAAATAGCCAGGTCTGGTGATACAGGCCTGTAATCTCATCACTATGGGAGAAGTGAGGCATCAGGATTACAAATTTGGTAGCCTGCACAAGTCAGCAATTCACCAAAAACCTGTCTCAAGATAAAAAATTTTTAAAAGTGGGCCGAGGGTAAAAGGGTAAAAGGCTTGGGTTCAATCCCCAGTACCAAAAAGGATAACCCGGGCTGGCCTTGAACTCAAGACATTCCTCCTATCTCAGCATCCTGAGTGCTGGGATTAGAGGCCAGGTATGCGTCACCACGCCCAATTTATGTGGCACTGGGAATCCCAGGATCTTGAGCTTGCAAGGCAAGCATTTAACTGCTGAGCTATTCCTTCAGCCCCCAAAAAGGAAAATAAAAATAATCAGTTGTTGATATTCATACTGAGTAAACATTTTAATATAAACTATTAACTACTGTGATAATCACTTACACTATTCAGCGATTCAGATATCAAATGAATACAAAAGAACTCAAGCTATACCTGTGTCACTGTATTTATCTTTTCTAAACATTTGAATATTCATGTTTTTATAGTCCTAAATCACCCCGATCACCTCACCCACAATTTCTGACATGTTTGAATCTTTTCTGTTTTGAAACAAATTCTGAATATAGCTCAAAGTACAAAGAAATTTTTCAAACAAGACTTAAACCAGGACAACAGAAAACAAACAGGGATTTAGTGAAATTTCATTCATTAAATTTTAAAAACTGTTGAATGACTTGGTATCTCATGAAAAAAATGTCTTTTGTTGCAATAAAACAAAAGGTATTCAAATTTGTCTTCTCAAATCCCTTGGTGTATTAGGATTTTTTTTTTTCTCTCAAAGCTTTCCACTTAAAACTAAAGCAGACATAGGTACACAGAAAATAGTAAATCGTTTAGTGATTTGCTGAATATAAACACAAGCAAAGTACATTTTCAGCAGGTATTCATGAATTCTAGCCATCATTCCTTATAGCCATCTAGAAAAATTATTTTGTGTATTTGTTGTAATCTGACAGTAAAAGAAGAATCATGATTTTCATGCAGCTGCATATCTTGCGAAAACTGGAGAAGTAAATGAAAAGCTTATTACAACAAAGGGGACATCCACATCCATGTTATACAACTTGCAAATCCAAAAATGCTGATCTTGGTAACTGATTTACTGATAAGACCTAACTAAATTTTTAAGCAGCAAATCTTAACCTGAACTTCTGTGAAGACTGTCTGCAGATTTTTCTATCCCCTTCACAGAACATATGCAGAAATAGATATCCAGCTAGAAGAAATGTTAGTGTTTGACAACAGAATATTTGACCGAGTGCTCTTAAAACATAGCCATGCATAATAAATTCTGAAATGTATGTGGCTTCAGAAATTTGGATAAAAAAAGGCGGACCTACATTAAGTTTAGTAAACACACAGTATAAACTCTTCTGAGAATTATTCAAGGTAAACAGGTCATCACCTATGTCCTCATTACCGGAGGCCATTAATTACTTAACACTTCCTCTTCTTTACGTAGATTCTCCTAATGACTTTCCGTCTCTGCCTTCCTCTCTTTCTCATAGGAATGACCACTCTACCAAGCACCCACTCCATCTTCCCACCTCCCGAGTTACCTGTAACTTGACCCTTATTAGCAGCTTCGCAAGATCTCCGGCTACCTCCGTCCTGCTAGACTTCCGGCTGCTCTACCTTCAGCGCACCCTGGGCAATCCCAGCCCTGCATTAGGGCTGGTGGCCCCTAAAATGTCTTCCTATTTCCCTTTTAGTTCCCAGATTCCTAACGCAAACCTTTCTCCTTCAGCCAAGGTAAGCCCTAGGTTTGCCTCCGCACTGTAACAAAGCCGAGTTACCCGTGATGCAATCTTCCTCTACTTCTGACTACGTTAAGCAACCGGTGCTTTAGACTCAGCTGCGTTGCCTTCCTTCACCTCCGTGGCCCACTGCGGTCTCCCCTCCTGAATTCCCATAGCACTCACCCTCTGTGCTATTCATTTGATACTTGATATACACTTCCTTTTATTATCACAGTGCTTAATTTTTTATGTATATGTATCTTGTCGCTTTTAAGATTTTAAATTCCTAGTCTCATATTTTATGAATGAACAAATGAATACCTTTCTATAGCTTAAAATAAAAAGGCAACATTGGCAAAGTCGACATGCAAAAGATGAAGGAATATTAGTGTATTTATTGATTTGAATTTATTGAATATTACTGTGACAGGCAGTTTTAGGCAGCGAGGATTAAATGGTAAGTAAAATCAGCATTACCTTGCCCTTTTGGAAGCTGAGGTACAGGAAGGATATCAGACATTAATGAAACAGCTGTACAAAAAAACAGGATACATAACTACACCCTGGGCAGGGCACTGCGTGCACTCTGAATGAGCTTAGTTTTATTTGAGCACCGTGAGCTCATTCTGAGTTTGCGTGTTCCACCCATTCCAATTGCAGCTGGATCAGCCTTTCATTAATAAGGATACCTTTCTTGTTCAAGGAGCCCGACCTCCCTTCAGGGGCAGTTAATCTGACATGCTAAAAGGGCAGCATTCAAAAGAAAGTTTCAACTGCAGAGACTCTGCACAGGTTAGAAAAGAAAAACAGCTGAACCTCAGGTCTGAAATCCCAGCACACCACTGGGCTGAGGCAGGAGAATCACAAGTATGAGCCCAGACTGGGCAACTTTGCAATTAAGCCATACCCTGTTCAAAATCAAAACCAAAAATGGGTTGGAAGTGTAGCACAGTGAAAAAGCCCTGGATTCTGTCTCTAGCACCAAAAAAAAAAAAAAAAAAAAAAAAAAAAAAAAAAAAAAAAAAAAAAAAAAAAAAAAAAAAAAAAAAAAAAAAAAAAAAAAAAAAGATGGGAAGACAAGTAACAGGAGAGATTCAGCTAGCTTGGGATTTACATCGGTTGTGGTCCGCCATTTTAAGAGGCATCCTTAGATAAAGTTACTCAATCCGAAAGAGTGGTTAGGCCCCAATTTCTTTCCCCGTCATGGAATCGTTCTCATAGACACGGTATCATAGATGGGTAAATGCTTTGCCCTCTCTATGAAAGTTTGCTTTAAGCCTCCAAAACATGAAGTCCATTTCTGTCGCTATTATTTTACCATTCAGCATCTACTACACAAAGCAGAAAAATAAAATTGTCTATTAAAATTTAGGGCAAGAAAAATTTAAAATGTAGTGCAAAGAAATATTCCTCACAGAACTTGAATTTTTCCCTCATTTCTTATAACTAGAGATATGTAATGTATTACATTTTCTTCTTTGCCCCAGCTCAGAGAAAACTTGAAACCAAACAAGAATAAAAGTCATGAAATCAAAACATATTGGATTTTCCCTTTTTTCTTCTGATTCTGATTTTTTATTCATATTATTATGGCTTAGATCTAAAATGTCCCCACAAGTCTCATGTGTCCAGGCAATGGACTTTCAGAAATGACAGAATAATGAGGGCTTTCATTTCATTAGCAGATTAACTAATACACCTATGAGATCATCATTTGAAGCTATTATTGGAGGGTGACAGAAATGATTGGTTGCCATTTGAAAGCAGTAAATCATAGGGGCATGACTGGAGGAACTTTATCTGGTCTCCAGCCCCTTCCTCTCTCTTTTCTTTTTTTAAAATTTTCTTTCTACCTCCTGCTTACCAAGAAGTGAGTAGCTTCCTCTACTACACCCTTCTACCCTGATGGCTCTACTTTGGAGCCAATCAACCATATATTAAAACTATTAGCTAAGCCAGTTTTTTTTTCTCCTTTTAGTTGTATTACTCAGGTATTTGGTTACAGAGACAAAAAACTAACTAACAGACCTATGGCATTATATATACATATATTGTTGTAAACAATTTCTACTACTTTTTGGAATAAAAAATTATTTCCTTAATCAGCTCAAAGGATTACATTCCCCTTTGTATATTTATTCATCAACATAATAATTCTCTATTTTCTACTCACAGATATCTTTAAAACATTACTCCTTCAAAGACTAGGATCCATTATTTGAGTGCATTAATTTCTTTTTAAATCCTACAACCACTCAAGCAAGTGAAAAAGAGAAAAAGAGAGGCACTAAAAGAGTGTAAACTGACATCCCAATGGAATCTAATTTTAATAAATCCTACTAATATCATGCTTGAAGACTAAATTCTAAAACTACAGAAATTACTTTGATTGTATCAATTCTGTGTTCCTAAGTAGCCATAAATTTTAATATTTGCATCTCATAGCAAAACTAACTGATAAATCATGTGCTCAAAGAATCATTTACTATTCCTCATGCTTTAAACTATAATATTGAACTGTTCTTTTGAAGTTTACCAGAAGAGATTTTTTCCATAATGAAATAAATGAGAAAAGACTTAAAAGTTAATGAAATGAAATAGGTAGTGACACTCACTTAATATTTAAGTCTGTCATTTTACTCCTGAATTACAAAAGTAAAACTAATTGATATCACAAAAGTAAAACTAATTGATATCACAAAATTACTCTAGTCATTTTTCATTCTATCCCAATGTTTTTTAATAAAAATGTCTATGTTTATAACTAACATCTGTCTTTTTCTCAGTACACACACACACACACACACACACATACACACACACACACACACGGAGTCATTATCACATCCCACCACCTACCACAAGTGTACATCTTCAAATTGTTTTTAAAAGCTTAGGTACATGAATTATGTATAAATGCTAGTATTTTGGAACACATAAACCATGCATAAATACTGGTTATCTGGAACATGGCTAAAAATTATCATATATTAAGCCACAAAAATTGGAGTTTGCAAGAAATTTTGGGTTCTTTGCCCTAAGCCTGTAGGCTGTGGGTTCGAGGGCACCCTGCTTATTTTTCTGGTGTCAGCTGTTAACGGGTGAAAGCCAAAGAGATGGCAATCAAAGCCTGACAAGAATGAGTAAGAGCACGCACCACAGAAGAGAGAATGCCTGAGCTGGGATTTGCAGGGGAAAAAAACCAGCTGAGCTGACAGGAGCGGAATGAGTTTGACAGGCGCAGGAGAGCACATGTCCAGAAGGCAGGAAGGAGCAGGGCAGATCTGAAAGCCTGCAAGTGATTCTGTACCATGTGGACTGTCTATAGAGACCAGGTTTGGAGCCAGACAGAAGTGGGTTATCAAGAACTTTGAATATCAAGCAAAAGAGTTTAGATGTTATTCTGTGGGCAATAGGAGAAATTTAGCAATGTAGTAGAATCATTCAAAAGTCCATTACAAGTGGTGGCAAAAGGACTATTAGGAGGAAATGAAAGAGTTCATGAACGATGGAAGAAACAATGGCCACAAAGACAGATAAAAGGAGCTAGAAAGAGAAGAGAAGCTTGAAGTTCATTAAGACCTTGAATTGGACACCCACTTAAGTTGTTCACCTCTATTTACAGGTTACTCTTCCTTCTTTCACACCCCATATAATTTCATAGATTTTGAGTTTAAAAAAAGGAACAGAAAATTTCAAATAAAAGTGACCACTGACATTACTAAGTCTTTTCTATTACAGACAAAAATTACGATTGCTTTTGCATTATTTTAAAATAATTTGTTCTCAAAATCCATCAGAAATCTAGAATTTTTTTTTCTGGGCTACATTGCTTGACTAAAAGGAGAATTAAAATGTAAGTCATGCCAGGAATGGTGGCAAATGCCTGTAATCCCAGCAATCTAAGAGTATGAAACAAGAGAATTTCAAGTTCAAGTCCTACCTGGGCAACTTATAGGGACCCTTTCTCAAAATTTTTTTAATAAAAAAGAGGTGGGGTGGGGGTCAGCTAGCTAGGATGCAGCTCAGTGTAAAAGGTCCTGGGTTCAATCTCACCCTCAGACAGAATGATCACAAGTCCAAGCCCAGCCCAGGCAACTCTGTGAAACTTATCTCAAAATCAAAATTTAAAATGAACTTCAGGTGTAACTCCATGTGAAGGTCCTGGGTTTAATTCCCAATACTACACACATACACACACACACAAAGTAGAAATTATAAAACCAACAGAATGGCCCTTGTTATTACCACAATTACATTAACACGAGTCTCTTGATCCTCAACTAATCTTTAATAAAGACAGTTAGCTTTTCTGCAAACTGTGTTTGCCACAGCTTTCTACACTGAGAAAAACCTGGTTAGAAACACCATCAGCCATTGCTTAAAACAGATATGGATCATTCTTTTTGCCCAGACCAAAAGCCCATTGTGGAATTTTCCCCCTCGCTTCACACCCCCCTTTAATCTCAGCTACCCATAATTCATATGTAAAACACCATGGTGCTTGCCTACAGTTAGGTGGGTGAGCTAACTAGCCCTGTTCCTGCATGTCCTCTGTGTCAATGACCTGTCTCACCATTCCACTTTGGCATGCACACTCAAAACCACACCCTCTTTGGGAATTACCACAGAAGCATGACTGTACTTCTGTTATAACATGTCATTCAACCACACCCGCCAATCCTTTCCCTTTTGCTTCTCTCATTTTATCTGTTCAGCTGCATCCAAACCTTGAGGCCTTTACCTGCTTCTTCTAGATCATTACCCTCCCCTTTACCTCTTTTTTCATGTCCAGCCGGAACCTACTGTTAATCAAATCAACAACCTTTTTACTAAAATTCTGTGTTTACTTTTCATCTTACGTTGTGACACAGCAAGCCTGAGTTGTCCCCACACGGATGAATCACTCTTCAATTCTGTTTCAGGTGACTGAGCTCTTTAAAAGAAAACTGCTCAACAATTCCTATTGGTATCATCTAACAGAGTGATAACCAGCAGCCCTTATAACTGCCCCTAGTCCACTCACGTCCACACTCCCTAAGGTCCAACTTTAATCTCCTTTCTAAACTACCGTATAACCAAAACTCTCCACTCTTACCTAGCTTCAGCCCTTCTTCATAGGAAAACAGAGGTTAGCAAGTGAGGAGACCCTCCTCTCCTTTCTTCTCTACTTCATACATACATAGCATACATAGCAGCGCACTGTTGTCCATCTCCCTCACCGCAGGTGAGGAACCAAGATGCTCTGCTCTGTCTTCTCTAAGGCCATCATTTCTACCTGTACCCAAGGGCCCGCACAAAGGGACCTTCAAAGATTCTACCTTTCTTCTGTATCTTCTGTATCTTTCACTTATCTCCACTTCGGTCTAGCTCCTTCACCTGAAACTATAGACAGGTCAATTACTATCATCTTCCATTTAAAACTACCACCCACCAACAACAAAAGCTTTCCTTAGTCCATCTTCCATTTTTAACTACTTCCCCGTTTCTTCCACTTCTCATCATATTTCTTAAAATTTGTTCATACAGACATATGTGCGTGCATAATACAGATATACACATAGGTAATAAATGCAAAGTATTCGGCTGTTGTATGCTTATGTAATAGAAACAGATGGTAATGGTTTGAGATGTAAATAGATATCAAGAAGAGCATACAGTATATGCACTATTATGCAATCATATATATATATATATATATATACAGAGACTTGTTTATACCTTAAAACATTACCATTTGTGTCTAACCAAACCTTAGACTAAAACTATCCTAAGTCTTTGATCTTTTAATTGCTAAATCCAAAGCTCTATTATTGAATCCTCTTCCTAACCAACTGAGCTGCAGTATTTAAAACTCAGTTGTTTTCCTCCATAGTACTTACCACTTCTTTATATATCATACATTTAGTTCTTTAATCTCCCTCCTGTAGGCAGTATATTTTTACAAGGTTAGAGACCACTACTGTACATGTCTAGAATAGTGTCTGGCATGTAGCAAGTGATCACTGAATATCTGTTCAATAAAAAATCACTCATATCCTGGTCAAAATCAATTAGGCCAGCCATGGAAGCCATAACCAAACTAGATCAACCTCACTTCCTTCTCTGACCATTTAAAGTCTGGACCAAAAGAGTCAAGCCAGTCTCTCTAGGTAAATATAAACTGATTTCAGATGAAAGGAATCTAATATGATAAAGAAATGGTGATAAAGAACATTATGAAAGAATTCAAGGCCTGGTTCCATTTATTTCAGAATCCAAAATAAATTCTACCCTTCATCTCTGTGAAATATAACAATATCCCTATAGTAAGGTACCTTTTAACTTAAACTAGTTTAATATCTTTTTCTGTGGCTAACTATCAGAAACTACTTACTACTATACTGGTATGTGGATTAATAGGTTCAAAATAACTTAAAGCCAGAGTTCAAAAAAAAAATGAAAGCAAGAATTACTGCTCTCATTCTAATTCCCTAAATGAATAATATATGTAAATACATGGGCAATGTTTAGCTTATTTCAATAAAAACTCAGTGTGATAAGAAGCATTCTCTTTACAGTTCATAAACTCCTGACCACACCTAGATAGTATTTATGAGGAAAAGCTTCTTTTCACATTTTCACTAAGACTGTATACATGCTCATTTATCCCTAAATCCATTTTAAGTGAAGTTTGTTACTAATTTTACCTCATGCCAATATTCCTCAAGCAGAAGAAAAAGTAGATCATTAAAAAGAAAGTAAGTGAAGAACAGTCACAACAACACATAACAAATCAAAGCTGGAGGACAAACTAAAACACAGCTTCTATTGGAATTCAGAAATAGGGAAGCTCTCAGATGGAAAGCAGAAATAAAATAATAAGGATCGTTGTATTTCATGGGTTATGGTACTTACCAAACAAACGCTGATGGAACAGAAATTTGCCAGCTATTAGTCCTGTGAGAATGGCAAGTAGCCATAGAAGCACCTTCAGAATCCTCCAGCCAACACCTCTAGGGTATTTATTTGTTACAAATGAAAAACAGTTTCCAACAACAATAACATTGGCTTCTGTTTGGCTATGAGAAACTGGATCCTCCGCAAATATTAAGAAGTTAAAGAAGATCACCAAGTAGGCCACAATCAAGCGAGACCAGGGATGCTGGAAATAATAACGGAAGTCTTTACCCATCCTTCAGAAGTTCAATGCCGCAGTCTACCTGTATGAGAAAAGACACAGAGAGTTAGAATGAGAACGCAGCAGTCACTCTCTCCTGCCTGTTCAGAGTTACAAGAGCTCAGCATGGGGAGACTTAGAAAGCACCACACTGTCCTACCTCCCACACCAAACCAAGGCTGGGGCTGAGGGAAGTTGCTGTCATTCCTTCCTCTCATTTAATCATTTCTCTGATCATTTGGAGATTTAGAAAAGAAGAAGAGAGCTGGGGGAGAATGGGGATGTGAGAAGGCAGAACTGTGTTCAAACTGGGGTTACAGCCGAGAGGACATGAGGGAGGAAACAAAGAGCAGGACCTCACGCAATGTGCTGCCTCTTTGGACTATTTTATCATAAGAGTCAAGACACTGTCACTGAAAAGCTGGAACACTAGTGAGGAAAACTAAGCGTGCAGTAACAGGAAATGGGCAGGTAATGCACTCCTCTGCCCCAATCCTTCTAATTATTGGCAGCTTAATAATTTGGTTGATAAACTTGCAGATCTTTTTCTATACAGTGACAAATGTATGTATAAGCTTTTATTTAAAATATTCATAGTCCAGTTATCAAAATAATCTCAATGGAGAATAAGTTTTAGGGGGCCTGAGGGAATGGCTCAGCAGTTAAAGCACTTGCCTAGCAAGTGCTACGTCCAACTTTAAGTACCGGAGTTCGGTCCCCCAGCACCACTTAAGCTGGGCATGGTGGTGCCATGAGTCCAAGGCCAGCTTGGGCTCCATAGTGAGTTCAGGACCAGCCTGGACTACAGAATGAGACCCTGTCTCAAAAAAAAAGAAAAGAAAGAAAGAAAGAAAGAAAGAAAGAAAGAAAGAAAGAAAGAAAGAGAAAGAACGAAAGAAAGAAAGAAAAAGTTTTATGAAATAACCAAGTCTATGACAGAGTATTTGCTCCCAGGAGGAGCCAGGCAAGTATGATTTGGAGAAGTGGGGTGGAAGGGAAGACTTCCCAAAGGAAGACGCGCCCAAGTTTAATGCTGATTAGCGGGACGTTTATTCCAGATGAAGAAGTCACAGTTGTTTCAATTGGGAAATGTTTGCAACTGTTTCTGGGAAGGCACAGGGCCTGCAAAACATGCAAGATGCCTACAGGAACAGGTGCCAGCCAGGGCCTGGATGTGCACTGGAATCTTAAAGTACAAATGCCAGGTCCCAAGTCTTGCTCTGCTCCTCCCTCCTTCCTCTTGAGGATCCAGCCTGCCCACAAAGCACAACAGCTGTGACTCTCACACTGGGAGGCCCGCCTAAGTCTACCAGTGCAGGGAGAGGGTAATTATGTCTATTTCTAGGGTTCATTTTGGCGAATCCATTTGACTCTCAGGCTAAGCTACATCTGCTTTTTTTCTGCAACAAAACTGTTTAAATCTTGAATAAAAAACAATAAAAGCAATAACATGACTGTCATCTGTCAGTTCTTTTTTCTCTCCCCTCCTCCCCGAATTTATTTATAACTCAGAGAGGAAAAAGAGGGAAGAGGGACCTTGCACAGTTGACAGCGCTTAACATACCAGCTTCTGTGCTGGATGTCTGCTGGCATTATTTTGTGATTTTTGGCCATAACTGTCAGTATTCCTATCCCTTTGTTTTAAGGTAGAGTCAAGGCTCACAAAGTTTATGCTCCTCCTCCCAAAACAGCCAGCAGGCAAGCTCTGATCTGGGCCTCTGAGGTCTGACCCCAGGACGTGACCATCCTCCCCTGGGAGAGGCAGGTCAGCTCTAGTACTCTCCTTGCCTAGAGGGCAAATCATATCCCAAGAACGTCATCCCTGGGATGCCTTGAGGGGGGACATTCCTCTCTGTAGGTAATTATATTAACTCTGCAATAAATACTCAGTCCAGATAAATTTGTTGGACGGGGTGGGGACCTTCACAAATCCTAAACAACTGGGGGCGGGGGG
>PVKB01007720.1:0-28840 GCA_004027205.1 Ctenodactylus gundi
AGGAGTAAGCCCCTCCCCTCTATCCTCACTTGAAGACCCCCCTGGCTCCTCCCCTCGTCGCCCGAAGCCCCGCCCCTTCGCAGGTCTGACGCCTGCTCCCTTCTCCCTCCTTCTGCGGGACCCTGGCTCCTCCCCTCCGAAGGTCCTCCGGTTCTCGGCCCTCGGGAACCCCTCCCGAGCCCCCGCAGCCGGGGATCTACGCCCCTGGAGCACCCCTCCGTCCTCGGCGCCCGCTCTCCGCCGAGCCCTCCTTCCCTGCTCCCGTGTTCCCAGCCTTTCCCCGCGGTCTGCTCCCTCCTTGGCCGCTGCCCTCGGGTCTCACTGGCTTCTTATCTCCTCAGTAACCAGATCACAACAGTGATCACAACAGGAGCGGCAAGGACAGGTCAGGCACTGGCGCAGGTAGGGCCGAGGCTTTCCCCGCGCCCCCAGCCGGCGGGGGACGCCCCCTCGGGCCTCCTCCTGTCCCGAGGAGCCTGGCCTCGGAGGCACTGAGAGCCGGTGGGGGGGGGGAGGCGGCGTCCCAAGCCAGAGTCAGAGCCGGGTGCGAGTCCGACAGCGTGAGAGGAGGGGGACCAGGAGGGGCTTGGGGGGCGGCCTGAGGTGTGTCTTTCCGGCCCGTTAAGGACTGCGACTTCGAAAGGCCAGAGTGGTTGTCGCGCTGCCCGCGGCAGTGCCAGCCCCACGCAGTCTGTCGCTGCCCGGCCCGCTCCGAAGGCGCCGGCGCCGTCTCCGCCGCAGACCCGCTGTCCGGCCGGGATGCCGCTGGGGCTGTCTCCAGGGAGCGTCCGCTCCGAGGAGGGAAGCGACCTCTTCCGGGAGAGCCTGGGTAATTCGCACGTTCTTTCTTTCATCCACCTTCCTTTTTCCGTCCTGAGCGTCGCGTCGCGGGGTCCGAGTCCCGTCCCGGGCCGGGGGACGGAGAGCACCCCCGAGCGCCCTCTAGTGTGAAGCAGACCTGAAAGGGTTGGCACGGCCCAGATGCGGGGGGCAGGCCGGGCGGCGGGATGGCCTGGAAGCTTCAGGCTTCAGGTGTGTGAGGGGGACCCGGAGGGCCCCCAAGGACTGCCCAGTGGAGAAAGAGGGGAAGAGTGTTTCCGCAGAGGGAACGGTCCGCGGCTAGCGCAGGGTTTCTCAACCTTGGTATTGTTGGCCCTTGAGGGGGGAAATAATTCTTTGTTGAGGGGCCTCCCTGTGTCTCTGGTTTGTATTTATGAAATGGCCTTAAACCATCCCTCGCCTCCTAGTCGTGACAACAAAAGCGTTTCCAAACATTGTCACATACCCACGGGAGCACCATGGGTGAGAACCGCTGGATCCAGGCAGTGGGAGCTGGGGGCGGGCTGGGAGGATGATGGGTCCTGCAGTTCTGGCCCCAGAGCGGCAGGTGGAGGAGGTGGCGTTTGTCCTGAGGGCACCAAGGAGCCGTGTGTGTGTGTGTGTGGGGGGGGGGGGTACTGTGAGCAGGGGAGGAGCAGTGTCTCTTGGGAACTGTGCAGGGAGACTGAGTAAGGTGGATTGGCGAAGCCTGAGCCTGGGGGACCTGAGGAGAAAGACAGGAGGCAGGAGGATGGGGCACAGGGCTGCGGCGGGCCCGCCGAACAGAAGGAGGGAGCCAGAGATGCCCTAGTCCCAGGTCTGCTGTCCCAGGTCTGCTGTCCCAGGTCCTGGAGGGCCCGGAGGCCTTTCCGGGAGCGCCCTCCCGTGGGAGGAACGGATGTATGCCCAAGCCCAGTGGGCCTGGGGAGAGAGCTGATAGCGGAAGGCTGAGGAGGGGAGCAGGACGCCTGAGGAAAGCAGGGACTGAGATGTCCTCCAGGGGCTGGAGACTGGGTCTGCCCTTCATTTGCAGTGCGTGCGACTCTAAAGGACCAGAATTCCTAGGACCTGGGGGGCCAGGGCTGGTGATCCAGATCCTTACTGAGTCCTTGCCCGGGGTGCCCTCAACAGACTGGGAGCTGAGCCGGCTGAAGCGACAGTGCAAGGTGATGGAGGGGGAAAGGCAGGCCTACAGCAAGGAAGTGCGCCAGCGCACCAACAAGCAGCTGTGAGCGGGCCCTGGTCCGGGAATGGGGGGCCAGGGAGGGCAGGAGCCGGCCCGGCCGTCAGCCATGCTGAGCTCTGCCCTGCCCATCTTCCCTCCACCCCCTCCTGGGCAGCGAGGAGATCCAGCGCCTGGAACAGATGCGGACGAAGCTCCAGACGCAGATCAGCATCGCCCAGAGCCAGGTGAAGCGTCTGAGGGACGGCGAGCAGCTGGAGAACATGGACCGCCTGCTGAAGTGCAGGGCCCACGTGCAGGCGGAGGTGGAGAAGCTGCAGAAGCAGACCAGAGACCTGGACAGGGAGGTGGGTGCGCAGAGCCGGCTCTGAACTCCACTCCGGGCCAGTGTCCTACAGACCCGGGTCTTAGCTCCCTCATCCACAAGATGGCGCTGTCCGCACCAAAAGCACCGGCGGGGCTGGGGTCCCAGGCCTGTAATCCCAGCACTCTGGGAGGCTGAGATTGAAGGATCACAAGTTTGAGCCGAGCCTGGGCAATTTAGAAATTTAGTGAGACCTTGTAAAATCAAAAAATAAAAAATGGGCTAGGGATACACCCCAGTATGAAGGTCCCAGGCATATTCCCCTGTACACACGTGCACACACACATGCAAGCACACATACGCACACACACACACTCGTGCACGCACAGACACACAATTCAGGGGTGATTCAGCGTCCTTTCTACAAGAGAGCACAGGATGGATTAGGGTATAAAAACAGTCAGAAAATCAAAAGGAAGCCATAGCAAGACTTGACAGGGTTTTCTCAAAAGAAACCATCTGCAATAGGAAGAAAGTGAGATTGTAACTTCATGACTAAAGAGAAGACTGTCACCCTCAATTGCTGCACCCAGGGAAATGATCATTCAGGAACAAGGCAGCAGAACAGACATTTCCTGGCAAAGAAAATAGTCACCAGTTAGAATTTTACTAATGGAAATTATAAATCAGTGTTTTTTTTGGGGGGGCAGGGTGGGGACAGGGTCTCTTTCTGTAGCCCAGGCTGGCCTTGGACTCACGGCAATCCTCCTGTCTTAGCCTCCTGAGTGCTTGGATTGTAGGCGTGGGCCACCATGCCCAGTTTTTGTGGTGCTGGGGAATCGACCTCAGGTACTTAGCGCTGTTTTAGCTCTTGCTAAACAAGCACTTTATCTGCTGATCACCTCTGTAAAGATCCTGTCTTCAAATGAGGCCACATTATGAGGTTAGAACTTTGAGTTTTGTGGGGGGCACACGACCCAACCTGAAGCAGAACACAGGTTAGGAAACCCAGCATTAAACACCTCATTTATTTATTTTGTTTGTACATTTTATATCACCTCTGAGAAACACAGAGCAAACAAAGATCTCCGTGCTTATGAAGCCTCCCAACCAGGGGGAAGACAGCGCATTCCCACAGGAAAAGGGGGCACAAGGATGGGCAGCATGAGTGATCCAGAGTTTCTGACATCATCTGGTTCTTGCTCCCACCTCTCAGATCTCACTTGCACCCCTCGCTGCTGGCCTCATTCTTCCAGCACGCTTCCTGTGGTAGGGACACCGACAGCAGTAATCTTGTCCTTCCATCTCGTGTGCTTCCCCCAGAATACCAGAGAGGAGTCAGGCCAGTCTTCTTGGGGCACAGGCCCTTCCCAAGGCCGGTTGCTGCAGCTGCCCAGGCCTGGGTCGTGTAGCTGCCAGTGCTGTCTGTTGTGTTAGAATCAGAAGCCTCCCCAGAACGGCATGAGGGGTTGGGTACTGTGGAAGGGTGCAGGGACAGGTGCCAGCCACACCTTCAGTTTCTCCCAGGCACCACAGGCACCCTTGTCCCTGTTACAGATCCAGGAGTGGGAGGCTCGAATCTCCACGCAGAGTAAGAACTTGGTGGCTCCGAGCTTCATCATGGACCAAAAGGTCAAGATCTGGCAGAGGATCAAGATCCTACAAGACCAACTAGACAGGGTGAGAGCGGATCTGGGCTCCCTTGGGGCCTGGTCTTAGGGCTCAGGGGAGCTGAGCAGCTTCTGAGAGCAGCCAGAGGGGGTGGCGTCCGGAGAAAGGATGGGGAGGCTGGGGGATCCCCAAGGTGAGGAGACTGGTGGGTCCTATGGTGGGGCAGGTGTCCTTCCCAGGGTCACCAAGGAGGGAACAGGCCAGACCCCATCTCTGGCTGAGCGAGGAGAAGGCTGGCCAGGCCTCACTCTGTTCCTTGCGTCCTGCACACCAGGTCACCTGTCGCTTTGACATCCAGCTGGTGCGGAATGCAGCGCTGCGAGAGGAGCTGGACCTGCTGCGCATCGGGAGGAAGCGCTGCCTAAACGTGGGCGGCAAGCTGAGGAAGGTCAGTGGGAGCGGGACCGGCCTGGGTCTTCCTGTTCCCACCTCGGCCTCAGTGTGGAATGGCCCTGGAGACCTGGAAACTGCGTGCCGCAGGAGGCCCCTGGGAGGGAGGAAGCAGCTCCGCTTCTGCCTGCAGGCATCCCACAGGTCACTTTGAATTGTCATCATCCAGGGCAGCCGGTGGGCGGACAAGGCCAGATGCGTTTTGGGGCTTAGCCACTTCAGGGTCCTTTGAAGAATCTGCTCACCCCTCCCTACCTTGCCCACCACACCTCCCAACTTCTTTTTTGTTTGCTTGTTTTTGAGACAGGGCCTCACTCTGTAGTTCAGGCTGGTCCTGAACTCACTGTGGAGCCCAGGCTGGGCTTGAATTTCTGTGATCCTTCTGCCTCAGCCTCCTGGAGCGCTGGGATTACAGGTTTGCACCACCACGCCTAGTTTATTCTTTTGAAAAAATTTTCTTGCACTTACAGAAAAGGTGCAAGAATTATACAAAGTATTCCCATATATCCTTCACCAACATCAATAATTTGCAACATTCTGTCACTCTTGTAAGGCTTTAATTACCATATAGGCTGAAAGTGATTTATTAGTACGTGGCAGACATTGTGCTCTTAAGTATTTCAATGTGTATTTCCTAAGAATGATGCCATTTTTTAAAATTGTCTCCCTCCATAGTCATTCTTTTTTGAGACAAAGTCTTACTCTGCAGTCCAGGCTGGTCCTGAACTCACTATGTAGTCCAGGATGGAGTTGAACTCACAGCAATCGTCCTGCCTCAGCCTCCTGAGTGCTGGGATTACAGGCGTGTGTCACCACTCATCTTATGTGGTGCTGGGGAATTGAACTTAGGGCTGCGTGCCTGTTAGGAAAGTGTTCTAACCACAATATTATGCCTCCAGCCTCATGATTGTTCTTTCTATTAGTAAACGTTGCGGTACATGATAATTGCCTTCAACTGGGGAATCAGTGCATATGCATTTTGCATTTTAACACTTGTTGTTTTGTGGTGCTGGGGCATTGGTGCCAGGATTCCACCCTGGCTTGGGAAGCACCATACCACACAAGTACATCTCCAACCCCAGCAATACCATCTTCTTACATAAACGGTGTCGTTTTCTAAGCCAGGAACGTTAACAATGTTAGAATTCTAAACAGCCCATATTTCAAGTTCACGGATCGTCCCAGTGATGTCCTTTGTAGCTAATTGCATTTCCCAGCACGGCCAGGCGCAGGTCCAGGCTCCCGAGTTGCACTTGGTTGTGCTGGCTTAGTCACCTGGAGTAGTGCCTCACCTCTCCCCTTTGTCTCTGTGACCTTGACAATCTAGAGGCCTCCCGGCTGCTCCTGTTGTACAACATCCCTCTCTGGTATGTCCCGTCTTCATGATTGGATTCAGGATTTATGTGGCTCGTTAGCGAGACTCTACCTCAAAAAAAAAAAAAAAAGACTCAGGGTCCACCTTGTTGGCGGAATGCTGCTTTGTGGTGGTGTGTCCAGACCAGGCCAAAGGAGGCACTTGGTGCCACTCTGTCCCCTCACTAGTGCTGTTATCTCTGATGATTTGGCTAACCACCTTTCTCCAATGCAAAGTTTTCTGTTTTGTAATGAATAAGCACTTAGCAGACTATGTAAATATCCTGTTTCCTGGCAAGAGGTCTCTGCATCATTTCTGAAGCCATTGGAGAGGTTTTTTTCTGGTAGGACTGGAGGGATTGAGCCCAGGGCCTTCATACTGAGCTACATTCCCAGCTTATTTTTATTTTTGATTTTTAAGACAGGGTTTCATTAAGTTGCCCAGGCTGGGCTCGAACTTTTGATCCTCCTGCCTCCCAGAGTTCTGGGATTACAGGTCTGCACCACCACGCCCGGCTAAGCACAAGTGAACTTGTACTTCAGTCCTACACCTGGAGTCCTGGCTTTTTCTAGTGGGGAGTCTGGTGGGAATATAGGCAGTAAGAACTGAATCATCATTGGTGCTGGCCTTTTCTCTGTAGAGGTCTAGGAAGCTCACACATAATAAGTTTTTCAGTAAGTTTTTGATAAGTTTTTCTTTTTCTTTTGCAGGGCTGTGGGTGGAACCCAGTGCTTCTGCATTGTGCTACATTCCCAGCCCATTTTGTGGTTTTGATTTTTTTTTTAACATACTGTTGTTTGAGTTTGAATCAGGGTTTCAAAAATCACTAAGTTTCCCAAGTTGGGCTAGATTCTGTGATCCTCCTGCCTCAGCCTCCCAGTGTGCTGGGATTATAGGCCTATGCACCTGGACCTCCATAACTTCTTATTGATACCTCCACTTCCAGTTGAGCCCTGCTGGGATTTTCCCAGGACTGTCTCTGCCTGTCTGTCACTCTTCCCCCACGCCAGGAAGCCCTGATCCCAACAGCATCGACAGCCTTGCTCACTTGCTCAGCTGGGTGACACACACATGGGTTTCAGAGTCACTACAGTTAGGTTGTCATCCCAAACCTAGTGAGGAGGGGTCACTATTGGTTTGCAGTTTGTTTTCTCCTGGGAGGCTATGGGTATCTGCACATAGTCATATGATTATACCCAGGAGTTCTTGGTGTACCCCTTTATTTTTTGAGACAGGTCTCACTTTGTAGTCCAGGCTGGTCCTCAAGCCAGTATGTAGCTCTGGCTGGCCGTGGACTCACAGTAATCCTCCTGTGGGGATTACAGGCGTGTGCCACTACACCCAGCCATTATTTGGTGCTGGGAGACTGAATCGGGAGCTTCCTGCTTCCTAGGCAAGCGCTCTAACCACTGAGCCAAGCCCAGCCCTTTCGGCATAGGGTTTTTTGCTTGTTTTCTGGGTGGCTATTTTCCTTGGGTCAGGTTCATTTTCTGCTTGTTTTCATGTTTGATTTTCCCTCCTATCTTTGTTGACTTAATTTCCTTAATGAATATGCAAAACATTAACAAGATTCCCACATCCAAACTATTCCAAAAGGTATATTCCAGGGAAACATCACTGCCCCAGCCCCTTCTGCCTCGTCCCACCCACCTCTACAGATGACCAATATTTCCTTGGTTCCTGGTTATCCCTTTTTCTTTTTATAAAAGGAAATGTACACTCAGGTGTGCCCACAAGCATCTGTGTTATGTATCTGTGCATGCCTTTGTATGTACATGTATGTACAATTTCTGCTCTGTCTTCCTCTTGAAAGAATCTTTTTACCCACAACACTGCTGACAGTTCTGTGGAACTGGAGACCACAACAATGTAGTCGTCGTCTGTTTTTCATTGCTATAACAAAATACCCGATGCTGGGTACTTTGTTAAAAAAAGAGGTTTGTTTCAGGTTTGGAGGCTGAAAGTCCAAATAACACAGTGCTGGCTCTGATCAAGTGCCCCTTGGCTGCCTCATCTCGTGGCAGGTGGCATCATAGTGGGCTGCAGGCAGGAGGGAGGCATTGTGTGATGGGACGCAAACTGGTCTCAAACTCATGGCAATCCTCCTGCCTCAGCTTCCCAAGTGCTGGGATTACAGGCATGTTCCACCACGCCCAACTTATGTGGTGCTGGGGAATTGAACCCCGGGTCTTGCACTGGGTAGGCCAGCGCTCTAACTGCTGTGCTATTCCTCCACCCTGGGCTCCAGCGCTTAAAGGGCCCACCAGCTCCTAATGTCACCATGCTGGGGGTCAAGCTCCCAACACAAGAACCTTCAAGGGATGAATCATATCAAATTATAGAATAGCAATAAAATCCCACAGATTTCTGAGCCCAGCAAGAAAGCTAGGCCAGAATTCTTAGGAATATTCCCACTGCACCCCCTTTTTTGATACTGGGGGTTGAACCCAGGATCTTCGCTCTGAGCGGCACTGTCAGTCCCTTTTATTTATTTACTTGCTTGGCTTTTTTTTTTTTTGCCAGGGACTTGCTAGTTGCCCCATGCGTGACACACCTGCTCGTCTCCCTGCCGAGCCCGTCCGTCTCCCCTGCATGCGCCTTCTCACCTCCCTTCCAGCTCCCACGCCAGTCCTCTCCCAGCGGCCAGCCGCTCAGGAGGGCCCCTGGGGGGCTCGGGACCTGAGGGCCCTAAGGAGAGATCTGGACCCAGTCCTGGGGCTGTACGGAGGCCTCGGTATTTTGTCTTCTCCCCAGCAGGAGTTCCACTTCCTGCGGCAGATGGTCAGCACCCTCATCTCCTCCTCTACCTCTGCCTATGCGATCAGGTAGGGCCCGTGAGGCAGGACGGCCGGGGGTGGGAGGGATGCACCTTTTCACAGGGCAGCGGGCCGAAGGTACGGGACTCAAGGAATAGCTTGTCAGAAAGGAAAATAATGTGTGTGTGTGTTTTGTGCTGGAACTGGCCCTAGGGCTTAGGGAATGCTAGGCAGGCACTCTTCTACTGTGCTGCATCCCCAACCCTTTATCTTTTTCCTTTTTTGTGTGGGGTGTGGGGATTGGACCCAGTGCTTATTGCACTGAGTGTCAACACAAAAAAAATGTTACTTTCGTCTTAAAGAGTTTAAGAGATAATTTATTTGGAAGCTAAATGTGAGTGACCAAGGCCCTGGGACAGGCATTCAGGATTTCCCAAATGACACGCTCCAATAAGCAGCCATTACGTACAGTATTTATAGTTCTAGAATAGAAGAAAATCATGAATCAAAGCACAATTTGAAGGCGCTGGTGGAAGCATCAGGCAGGCGGGTCACCCTGAAGGGGGAATCCCTGCCGTAGGCTGTGGATGGTACCTAGTGGCATTCTTAGCTCTTGGTTTGGTGGGAAGCTAGGGGTTTTGTTTTTATATTCCCAAAGGATTACCTAGTAGGAATGTTACATATCAAAGGATTCATTACAGGATGTTGAGTTAGATGCAGAGGACAATAGATGTGACCATGCAAAAGGGCTGAAACAACAGTCTGGCTATGCAAAAAATAACCCAGTCTCTCCACATGTTCTCCAGAATCCATTTAGTTAATCAATAGTTTCATTACAAAGGGAGCTGTTTCCTTGAAGTTTTAGTTATGAATTGTATCCCCAGCCTGTTTTTTGATTTTTGAGACAGGGTCTTATGAAGTTGTTAAGTTGTCCAGGTTGGGCTTGAACTTGTGATCTTTCTGCCTCAGCCTCCCGAGTGCTGACAGGTGTGTGGCCACCAGGCCTGGCTTAGGTGGTGCTGGGGATCAAATGCAGGGCTTCGCATTGCTAGGCAAGTGCTTTGACGGCTGTGCTGTGCACTGCCTCCAGCTCCTGGTTGGGAACCCGGTTTTCTTCTATAACATGTCCCTTTCCCTTGCCCGACTGCAGACTGCCCAGATGCTCAGGCAGGTCCTGCTCCTTGGTGTGAGGGTTTCAGGGCCCTGTCCACCCTCCCTGTTAACTGCTTCTCGCTGATGCGTGTAGAGCTCCCACAGTGGGGCTGGATCCAGGGCACACTCTGCAACTGAGGATGAGTGGGTTGTCATTCATGGCTGCAAAATTGTTCCAGGCCGCCTTTGGGTGGGTGATGTGTGGCACGGACTGTGTGTGCTTGCCCAGGTGTTGGCTTCTGGGCTCTTGGCGCTCTTGTAGGATCCCTGCTCTCTGCCTCCTCTGGCTTCTTCCCCATTGTCAGCCCTGGTCCCTCGGGCTGCAGTGCTTTTCTCCCTGCTCAGCCTCTGCTTTGCTTTACACCTGTGACCTCAGCTTCCTTACTGCTTCTAGTCCCTCCTGACACCAGCTCAAGCCAGACCTCCCTTCTGGTTTCTGATTTCCTTCCCTCCCTCTTCCTTTCTTACAAATGCACATAACAGAGCTTGCCATTTAAGAGGGAACAGCCCACTGGCATTTAGCACAACCACTGTCTTGCAGCTGTCCCTTATATCCAAATCTGAACCATTTGCATCTCCCCACGGGAAGCTCATGCCGCTGGGCAGCCACTACCCTCTGGCCCCCAGGACCTGGGCAGCCATGGTTGCTTTCTGGCCTGTCTCTGGTTTTATCCATCCCAGCCATTAGTGTCCATGAAATCAGCTAATATGTGACCTTTTGTGTCTAGCCTCTCTTACATGGTACAAAACATTTGAATTCTGTAGCAACCATTAGTACTGCACTTTTTTTTTTAACTGCTGATTCTATGATTTTTGTGGCTTCTTTATAACTTGGCCTTGCCTTGCTGTCCCGCGCTGTCTGTGTAGATCCTGTTAGCACTGGCTGCATGCGTGGTCAGGAAGGAGCTTCTGTGAGGCACCTCCTGTTACCCACTCCCACCCCTGTCACGCTCCCCTAGTCACCTGCAGTGGGCAGTCTTGTTAAGCACAAACTCAGAGTAGTTTCAGTTGCAAGGGAAGGGGCAGGTGTCATGGCTGATACTTCCTGTCAGAATGGTGCTCCCCTGCTGGGTGACCAGGGCAGAACCCTGCCTTACTCTGAGCCTCCGGTTCCCCCATTGTGCCACTGTGGTCATGATGGTATTTGCACTGGAGCTGCTATTGTAAAACAACCCTTTGCAGAACTGGCTCTGATCTTCCTGGCCCCTGCAGTGGCAGGGGGTCCAGAGCCCAGGAGGAGCTGTGACTGCTGGTCCCTCAGGGGTAGTCAGCCTTCAGGGCAGCATCTTCCCGGATCGAGAAGCTGAGGAGGCTTTGGGTGGAAGCACTGGGCTCTGCAAAGGTGTGGACATGGGCAGGGACCTGAAGAAGCTGGCCCAGTCCAGTGTCCCTGTGATGTCAAAAGTTCAGAGCAACGTTTACAGTTGAGCAGGGCCAGGACTGAGGCTTCTAGTGTGTTGCCACTATCCAAAAGCAGTGTGTGTGCAAGTGGTGGTGACATCTCCTATCTGTCCTCGTGAGGCTCTGCACTGTCCAAGTCTCTTCCTTCTGCTAAACCCCAGTTCAGTGACCTTAACTCCCCCCATCATCCCTATGGAGTCCAGCTGTGCTCTCCTGGGTCCTCCACCTGTCATCTTCCCTGTCCACAATCACAATACCCAGTCTCCTGGGTAGCCCTGTGTGGGCACACCAGCTGTCCGCGGGGGAGGCTGGCAGTCCCTTGCAAGGCCTACCTCACCCCCAGCGCTGACTCTGCCCCATAAGCCCACCCTGACCCAACTCTGGGAACCCAGCAAGGTCGCTGCTTTTCTGAGCACAGGGTAACTGCAGCCTCTCTCACTCTCTTCGCTGGCACCCTAGGCTGACCCTGAACACCCCTGTGTGCCCAGGCTGGCCCTGCCCCTCCCCTGGCCCTCAGGCTGACGGGGCCCAATCTCCACCCTCCCCGCACCCACGGACCTCCCCCTAGGGAGGAGGCAAAGGCCAAGATGGGCTTGCTTCGGGAGCGAGCGGAGAAGGAAGTGGCCCAGAGCGAGACAGAGGCGCAGACCTCGCTGCGGCAGTTAGCGCACCTGGAGCAGCTGCATCGCTTCCTCAATCTCAAGAATGGCGAGCGGCAGCTGGACCCCGCCGTTCTGAAGGGGCGGGAGCATCGGGGTGAGACCCGAGTTGCCGGGAGGGGGGTGTGGCCTGGCAGGTGGGGCGGGACAGAGTGTGGGGCGTGGCCAGACGGGGGTTGGGTGGACCTGTCCGGCGGAGAGACAGGTTGTGTTGCGTGAGCCGACGGGTCGGGGCGAGGGTGGGCTGGGCGTGGCGGGCGCGTCGCCTGGAGCGTGTGGCGCGGGTCCTGTAGCCCGAGAGGTGGCGGAAGGACTCCGGAAGACCTCCCAGGAGAAGATGCTGCTTCTCTACGAGGACACCCTGAGTAAACTGTCCCAGCTGACGGGAGAGAGCGACCCAGACCTGCTGGTGCAGAAGTACCTGGAGAGTGAGTGGGCGCTGGGCGGAGGTGGGCGCCCCTGCATTGCTGTAACTTCCCTGGGTCACCGATTCAGGGCGTCCGCTCGGGCCTGGGACTCGTCGCCCTATAGGAGCAGTCGGCCAGGCTGCCACCCAGTCGGCTGTGCTCCCGCTGTAGCCCGCCTGTTCGCCTCTCTCGCCCAGGCTGTGTCCTTGGATCCCCTCTTACTTATGTGTCGCTGTGACTCAATACCCGACATTCATAATCTAGGGAGGGAAGATTTATTGTAACTTACAGTGTCAGAAAACCACAGCCCATTCGCAGGTGGGCGACGCGAAAATGGTGCAATCCTATGTTGGGGCCGCAGCTAGAGCTATAGCCGCAGGGAAACAGCGTCGCGGAACAGAAAGATTGGGAGGAAGGGCCCAACCAGCACCCGCCCCGCCAGGTCAAACCCAGACACCTGACCCTCCCTGCCCCCCCAGCAGAACACAGCATCCATAGAACACGAGGCTTTTGGGGGACACTCCAGATCCAGGCCACCGCACCTCCCCAGTCTCTCCCACCCCGTCTGGGCTTCTGCCTTTGCTCTAGGCTTTTCTGTGGCTCCCGGACCGCGTCTGGCTTTTTCTTTCTTTCTCCCCCGACTATCCTCGCGCGCTCCTGAGCTTCTGCTCAGTCTCTGCGTCCCGCCCTCAGCCGCGTCCCTCTCAGCGTTTCTCTCCCCTTCCGTGGTGTGGTCTTTGTTTCCCGCGTCCCCACGTCCACCCTGCCGTGTGCCTCTTGGGGTCTCTCTGTCCCCAATTCTCTCCACTCCGACTCTGCACCTCTCTCCTCCGCCGATGGCTGCACCTGCCCGTGTCTGCCTCGGTCTCTCCGCTGTCTTCTCAGCGTCCCTTCCTTTATTCTGTGATTTCCGCGCCTCTGTTTCCCATCTGTTTGTCTCTCTCCATCTCTCCGGACTCTCCCGCAGTTGAGGAGCGCAATTTCGCCGAGTTTAACTTCATTAATGAGCAGAACTCCGAAATGCACAACCTTCAAGAAGAGATTGAAGAGGTGGGACAGGCCCCCTTCTTTTTCTGTCCCTCCCACCTCCTGCCCTTCCCCTCATTCCCGCCCTGCCCTGCTCCTGGAGCCTGGCCCAGCGACCCGCCTGTCACCACAGATACAGGAGGCCTTGGTCAGCCAGCGCGCCAGTGGTCAGAACCAGCAGGTGCAGCATAAGCAGAAGCATGTCGCCTTGCAGCAGCGCGTGGACAAGGTGCGCTCCGAGTCCGAGCAGCTGGAGGCCCGCTCCCAGAGCCTGCTGAGGCACCTGGAGAAGTTCAAGGCTGGTGAGCCCTGACTCCCCGCCAGCCCCAGCTTCTTGTTCTGAAGGGTGCCATGAAGCTGGTGAGGGCTCTTGCCCTGGCTGACCACTTAGAGCCCCCGGTGGCCTACTCGCACACTTGCTCATCACCCCTTCCCGTGTACACCTCTGTCCATCCGTGTCTGTCCACCCTCCTCTGTCCCACATCCACCACCTTCATCAGTCTGCCCACAGACATAGAGGAGTGGGGTTGCTGGGTCACAGGGTGCGTCTGTGTTGAGATTTATTAGATGTGCCATGTGGCTCTTCAGACTGGTGCTAGCATTTTAGGTGGTACCCAGGAACCTGTAGCCGTGGTGGCCTCTCACTCTGGGCCACCTCACTGTTGGCCATGCTGTCATTCCTGCTCTGAGGTTACAAAGGCCTTCTCCTGGGTTTCCTAGGAGGACTTCATTGTTTTAGCTTCCACATTGAAATTTGGACCTATTACAAATTATGTGTGGTGTGTGCCGAGTCTGTCTGTCTTTCTTTTTCCTTCTTTTTGATGTGCGAGGATGAGGCCCAGGGCCTCTACACCAAGCCACATCCCAGTTCATTTTTATTTTTGATTTTGAGATCACGAAGTTGCCCAGGATGGGCTTGAACTTGTGATCCTCTTGCCTTAGCCTGCCAGGGTGCTTGGGTTACGGGCCTGGGCCATCAAGTCTAGCAGCAGCAACTGCTGCTGTTCCTCCTCCTCCTTCTCCTCCTCCTCCTCCTTCTTCTTCTTCCTCTTCTTCCTCTTCTTCCTCTCCTTCCTCTGTCCTCTCCCTGTGGATATCCAATGACCTCTTTCCTCTACCCCCTCATCATCTTTTGGGTGAGGCAGCTGTGCAGATAGCACCATGGCGTCTGGCTGTCCAGGGTTGGAGTACCAGCACCACCAGCTGTCAACCTGGGAGTGTGGCTTCCTTCTGGGAATCACCTGGATCCCATGGAGAGGGGACAGCCCTTGACAGGGCTGATAGGGGGTCATCTGAGTTGATGATGGAGAGAGCAGTAGAGGTGAGGCAGGAGTGGGCGAGCCGCTGGCCCAAGCCTTCCTAGCGGCACAGGTGGAGTGGTGTGCAGCCATGCACATCACTGCAGCCTGGCGATGGTCACAGCATGGACACTCTGCTTTCTGAATTCTTTGGTACCTAGTGCCAGCAGAATTTTTATTGTACAAGGATTCGCTCCTCATTTGGTGTCCTAGTTACTTATTTATTGCTTTGACAGAATACCTGGCCTCCACAGCTTAAGGCAGGATAGGGTTATTTTCGCTCAGTTTCGAAGGCCTCAGACTATGCGTGTCTGGCATTGTTGGGATAGCATGACAGAGGTGTAGCCCGAGGGAGAGCTGCTCACACATGGCAGATGGGAAGCCAGGTGAGGGAGGAAAGACAGCTAGCATATGTCCTTCCAGGTTCTGTCCCAGTGACACGCCCCTACCAGGGCCTTTCCCAGTGTTCCACCACTTCCGACCAGGTCTTGCCTCTTAACGGCATATGGTTCATAGCTGTTCCACAACATCCAAATTCATGAGGACTTTGGGGGACATTCCAAATCCAAGCTGAGTACTTGGCTTCATCACAGTGCCAGTCTCTTTAGTAACTATGCTCTTTTGCTCCACACTGCAAACTTTTATTTTTTTTTGAATGGGATCTTGCTCTGTAGTCTAGGCTGGACTTGAACTCACTGTGGTAGTCCAGGCTGGCCTTGGACTCAAAACACTCCTCCTGCCTCAGCCTCCCAAGTGCTAAGATTGAGATTACAGGTGTGTACCACCATGTCCAGTTTATGTGGTGCTGGGGAAAGAAATTTAGGGCCTTGCACTTTTTAGGCAAGTGATCTAAATGCTCCTTACTGCAAACTTTTTCTATCTTTTTCTCTGTTACTTTTTCCTGCTTCTCAGGGTAGAGCTGATTAAAAACGACAAACAGCACCCATGTGACAGTTAGAACATTGGGCTGTTTTGAAATTTCTTCCACCTGATTAAGCAGTCCTTTGCTTTTAATTTCAGTTTCAGGCAAAGTTTCTGGACAAAGGCAAAATGCTAACACAATTTGAAAAATTTTAAAAATATTTTGTTTTATTTTTCCTGGGGTTTTGATCTTTATTTTTTCCCCACTATTTTTATTAATATACAAATTTAATACATAGTGTTTACAATGAATTTGGGTGTTTTGTACATCTATGTATCACAATCCCTTCCCATCTTCTACCCTCCCACCCCCTCCCTCTCCCTTCCCCCGGCTCCAGCTATCACTTCATAGGGTTCCAAAGTTGATCTTTATTTTTTATTTACATGTCACATTCCTTTCCCCTTTCCACTCTTTCACCTGTCACCCCTCATTCTTTCCCTTCCACAAAGTCTATTTTCTTACTTCTATTTCTCTTGCTTGTTTTATGGGTTGGTTTTCTTATATATTAATAAAAACAGATGGTATTTAATTTTCTGTGTCTGATTCATTTCAGTAAGCATAATGGTCTCAAGGTCCATCTGTTTTCCTACAACTGACTCAGATTTTTCCTTCTTTATGTCAGCATAGTACTCCATTGCCTCTATATACCACATCTTCTTTATCCATTCATCTGTGGTTTGGGCATATTGGTTTCTTCCAAGATTTGGTTATTTTAAATTATGCTGCTTTAAACATGGATATGCATGTATCACTCTTGCGTGTTGACTTTAACTCTTTTGGAAAGATACCCAGAAATGGTATTCTGGGCCAAATGGGGTATCTATTTTTATTGTTTGGAGGAATCTCCATACTGCTTTCCATAGTGGTCATATCAGTTTTCAGTGCCACTAGCAATGTAGAAGGGTTCCGTTTTCCTCATGGTCTCACCAGCATTTGTAGTTTTTCAAGTTCTTAATATCAGCCATTCTTACTGGGGTCAGATAGAACCTGAGTGTTGTTTTGATTTACATTTCTCTGACGGCTAATGATGCTGAACATTTTTTTCATGTATTTGTTGGTTATTCAGACTTCTTCTGAGAACTGTTTATTCATTTAAGATTCCCATCCTTTGATTGGGTCCTTTATTTGTGGAGGGCTTAATTTCTTTCCATTTCTTTGTATATTCCTGATAACAGTTCTCTGTCTGAGCTGTAACTGGCAAAGATTTTTTTTTTTCCATTCCGTGGGTGACTTCTTCACTCTGTTGATTGTTTTCTTTGCTGTGCAGAAGTTTTTCAATTTGATATAATCCCATTAATTGATTCTTGGTGTTATCGCATGTATTTTGGGTGTCTTATTGAGAAAGTCCTTACCTATGCCTATGACTTCAAGGCTTTGCTTATTTTTTTTTCTTTCAGGAAGTTCAGTGTTTCCATTTTAATGTCTAGGTCTTTGATCCATTTTGATTTGATTTTGGTACATGGTGAAGGATGTGGGTGTAGTTTCATTCTTCTGCATGTGTTTAGCTGGTTTTCCTGGCACCATTTGTTAAGGGGCTTTCCAGCACACATTTTTGGCTCCCTTGTCAAAGAACAGATGGCTGAAAGTACTTGAGGATGTCTCTGCGTCCTCAATTCAACTCCAGTGATCCACCTGTCTGCTTTTGTGACAATACCATGTGGTTTTTGTCACAATTGTTTTGGGATATAGTTAGGTATTTGGTATCATAGTGTCTCCTGTGTTTGTTTTATTGCTGAGGATTGTTTTGGCTATTCTGGGTCTCTTGTGGTTCCATATAAGTTTTCAGATCATTTGTTCTAGTTCTGTGAAAAATGCTTTTGATATCTTGATTAGGAATGTATTGAATCTGTATATCAACTTAGGTAGTATGGCCATTTTGACAATGTTGGTTCTGCATATCCAGGAACAGGGATGTCTTTCCATTTTCTAAAATTCTCTTTCATTTCTTTTTTCAGAGTACTACAGTTTTCACTATAAGGTTCTTCACTTGCTTAATCCGGTTGATTCCTAGGTATTTGTCTGTGCAGTGACTATTAATGGCATCCAGCACACACTTTTTGCCAGAGCATAGTATGTATTGTTTCTAGAACAATTGCCAGTGAAATCCTTCTTCCCATATGAAACCTCTTGACCTCAACCTTTACAATCCATACTTTTACCAGCATTCTGATTTTCTGAGTGCTGACCAGAGTCTCCCATCATGCTCAGCTCACAGCATGCTAAGGCTTCTCTAGCTGGCTTCTTCAAACCTTTAAACTCCTCCCACAAATCAGTTCCAAAGGCTTCCAGACCACATGGTCAGGTGGAGTCATGGCAATGACCCCACTACTCTGGTACCTATTTCTGTCTTATTTAATTGTTGCTGAGAAAGAATACCCAATATCCACAAGTTAAGGGAGGAAAAGTTTATTTTAGCTCACAGCTTCAAAATGTTATGGTTGGGGTCTGGAATGTACATCAGAAGCCTCATGTATTTGAGTGCTGAGGATTCTGGGTGTGTTGAGGATTACAGGTGTGTAAATTGTAGGTGTGGGATAGATTACTGTGTGTGTGACCTGGAAGGGGTGGAACACTGAGGCTGGATCTGGAAGGGACAGATCACTGGGACAGGACCTGGAAGGGTATACAGTAGGTCTGCCCTTCCTCCCTCACTTGGCTTCGTGACTGCCATGCTGTGAACAGCCCCCTCCTGCACTCCCATCTGCCATGTGCTTCTACCATTGCCAGCTGCCCCTTTGTGGACTATGACCTTCTGAGATTGTGAGCCAAAATAACTCTTCTCCCCCTTAAATTGTGGATGTCGGTATTCTGTCCTAGCAACAAAAAAAATAACTAAGATAGAAGGTCTCAGTCCGTTCATGGGTGGCCGGCAATGGTGGAAGCAGGTGGTGGAGGTTTAGCCAGAGGAAGAGCTACTTGTGGCATGGCAGACAGGAAGCCAGGTGAGGGAGGAAAGGTGGAGCTGGCAAAAGTCCTTCTGGGTCATGTCCCAGTGACCCGCCCCTTCCGGGTCAAGCCCCAGGTTTCTGCCCTCCTGACTAGGCCTGTCTTGTAAGAGCACATGTTCACAGCTGTTCCACAACACCCAAATACACAAGGTAGTTGAGGGACACTCCAGATCCAAACCATGACTTTGGTTTTATTAATTATAGGCATAAAGGAACCTTATTATCACTGTTTCACTCAGTGAAAACTGAGTCCTCAGTTAGTTTTACAAAGATCAGGAATTGGATACACATTTTTTTCTTACTGCAGTATAATTGCCTTGGGGCATATAAGTTACACATATACACATATATATGATAATAGGCTATGCGTATAGATAGGCAGTTTAGGAATTTTGCTGTTGTTGTGTATTTTGCAATACTGTGGATTGAGCCCAGGGCCTTCATACAGAGCTACAGCTGCGCTTCTCTCTGGGCTACTTTTTTGGTTTGTGACAGGCTCTCTCTAAGTTGATAAATTGCCCAGGGTAGGTTCAAACTGAGGCCTGCTCATTGGGTTTTCTTTCCTTCTTTTTTTCTTTCTTTATTTCAAGAGAATCTTGCTGGTCCTGTACTCACTGTGTGGTCCAGGTTGGATCTGAGCTCATGGCAATCCTTCTGCCTCAGCCTCCCCAGTGCTGGGATTACTGGCATGTGCCAACACACACAGCTTGGCTTTTCTTTCTTTCACAAATGTGTTAACCTTCCATTTATTACTATGATTTTTTTCATTCAGCAATATTCTGGTGCTATGTCAGGACTAAAACTTGTCAGCGTGTAGTAAAATGGTGATATGGTGCTAAGAACACGTGCTCCATATGCTGACCTGCTCCGGGCTTTGGGGTGTCATGTTGTTACAGCTAATGTGAGTGTGAACTTGCCAGGGCTGCTGTAAATACCACAGTGGAATATGGGCCTAGGATCTCAGCACTCTGGGAGGCTGAGGCAGGAGGATCGCAAGTTCCAGCCAAGCCTGACTGACTTACAGACTTGGGGAAGCCCTGTCTCAAAATAAAAGATAGAAGAAGAGCTGGAGGTATATTTTGGGGTGCAGGCACGGGCTTGATCCTTGGATTGCACAAGGTAAACAGTAACAACAGCAGGTACGACTGGACATACAGGATGGACTGGGTGGCTCAGGGAAGTCCTTTCTAGTTGTGGTACTGGGAATTGAACCCAGGGCCTTGAGCGTGCCAGATGAGTGCTCTGCCACTGAGCTACGTACTCACCCCACAATGGATGGTTTAAACAAGAAAGTTACTCTGACAATCTGGAGGCCAGCAGTATAAAATGGAGTGGTGGTGGGCTACTTCTGGCTGGAGACGAAGGCTGTGTGCCAGGCCCCTCTTCCTGGCCTGCAAGGGGCCTTCCCGGTCTCTCGTGTTGTGTCCCTCACTGTGCTGTGTTCTCCTTCCTCTCCCCCTCCTCCTTCTCTTTTTCTAGTCATATTGGGTCATGGGTCCACACTGCTCCATTACCGCCCCACCTATGTCTGTAGATCTGTACAGTCCTGATTTCCCAATCAGGGTATATCCTGGGGTACTGGGGGTCTAGAATATTCTCTTTCTTTCTTTCTTTTTTGAGATAGGGTCTCGCTCTGTAGTCCAGGCTGGTCCTGAACTCACTATGGAGCCCAGGCTGGCCTTGGACTCATGGCAATCCTGCCTCAGCCTCCCAAGTGCTGGGATTACAGGAGTGTGCCACCACGCCCAGCTTATGTGGTGTTGGGGAATCAAACTAGGGTACTTGGTGCTTGGGTAGCACTTGCTAGGCAGGCACTTTAACTGCCAAGCCATTCCTCCAGCATATTCTAGGGAGACCCCGTGCAGCCTGTAAATACGGCTGCTCCAGAGTTCACCATTGCCCTGTGGGTGGACACGGGTCATTTTCAGTTATTTGATGTTATCAGGAATGCCCCCCCATCTCTCTTAGAAAGTTAAATGCAACTAACATATGGAAATTATGTGCATGAACATGCAGAAATGCAATGAAACTGTGGAAAGGCAAAGGGGGGTGGGCGAGCGAGCTCAGCCCGGGCCGCAGAGGCCTGGGGAGCCGGAGGGTCGGATGTGGTTTTTGTCAAGGTGGCAGTTCTTATTCCCTTAACAAAAGCCAGTCAAGATGAGTGTGGTGGTGCACACCTGCCTGGGAGGTTGAGGCCAGAGTATTTCAAGTTTGAGTCCTGCCTGGGCTACTTAGTGAATCCATGAGACCTTGCCTACAAGTAAAAATTAAAAAAAAAAAAAATGCTGAGGCTGTAGCTCTGTGCCAAGTTCCTAGGTGCAATCCCAGAACCACAGGAAACAAACAGACCAACAAACAAAAGAAAATAAAGCTTGTTAACTCAATACAAGTGACTGGGCCCGGGCTGGTGTGATGGTGGCTATGACATTAACCAGGACACCCACCAACCTGATCATGTACCCTTGGGGGCTGACATCAGGCAAGAAGAAAGCACACAGCTCCAAAGCCGCCTTAGCCTCCCCAGGTGCCTGTGTGCCGTCTGGGCCGAGGTGGAGCAGTACTGGGCTGTGTTGGTGTTGCTTTGGTGGTCTGAGGGACTGAGCCCAGGGCCTTTGTTCTGAGCGAAGTCCTCAGCACATTTGTACTTTTGGTTTTGAGACAAGGTCTCTCTTGTCACCGCGTTGCCCAGGCTGGGCTCAGGCGTGTGATCCTCATGCTTCGGCCTTCTAGAGGCCTCAGGTTACAGCTTGGGTGTGTTCAGTTGTGGCAAGGGCGCCACAGTTCCCTGAGGACCCTCCCCAGGGTTAGGGGTTCTGAGGTCTGCCAGTCCGTTCAGCTTTGACCCCTTCACTGGGAGCAGGAGCAGGGGTGGCCGGCACTGGTGGGGGCAGCAGGCCTCTGTGTGGCCCTGGCGGACTGGCGACAGGCCTCTCTGTGCCCCCAGACCTCCAGCTCCTCTTCGCCAAGGCCCAGTGTGACAACAGCCTCATCAAGGACCTCCTGGGGGTGAAGAGCCCCATGCGGGATCAGGACATCGTGCTGTACCTGGCCATCATCGAGTGGCGGCTGGTGGAGCTGCTCATGGTGCAGGCGTTCGTGGGCACCAAGGTGGGCCAGGGAGGAGCAGGTCCCCTGGGTGCTGGGCTGGGGTCTGGCTTGAGCTGACCTCTGCCTCCAACCCTCCCAGACTGGGACCTCCCTGGGTGACGCTGCCCTCCTGGTCCTGGGCCAGAGCCAGAAGAGCCATCTGAAGATTGCCACGGTCCAGCCCCCTGACGGCATGTGAGGCCTGGGCTGGGGCCCAGGGGTGTGCAGTTTCCCAGGGCGGGTGGAGAGCCAGGGTGCTAGAGGGTGGAGACTGGGGAAGGCTGGGAGTCTGTAGGGAAGCTGGAGCCCTGAGCATGCAGGGGAGCCAGGGACAGAACAGCCTGGGGTCCCGGGAGTGGCAGGGGCCACCGTGGATGTGCTGTGGGTCACGAGTCTAGACTTCTCCCCGTAGGGAGGACGCCCCTGGTTTTGTGGTAGAAGACAGCTATCCCATGAGCCGGGAGGAGCTGCTGCAACTCGTGCGGAAGTCGGTGAGTGGGCGCTGCGGGCTGGCGGGTGGCGGCCCCTCCGGTCCCTGACTGTCCCCTCGCCCCAGCTGGAGCTCCAGGAGCAGGCCCAAGACCCAGGGGCCGACGTGGCGAAGCTGGAGGGCAGGAGCTCCAACGGGGTCCTCTCGGGCGCGTGGGAGACCAGCAGGAAGAGCAGCGAGCTACCCAGCTCGATCCTGAGCCGGAGGACCGGCAGGGACCCCGGCACCGGCACCGGCACCGGCTCCGGCTCCACCAGCCGCGTCACTTTCGGCATCGCCAGCTCCAGCCCAGGCCCCTCCAATCATGCCGTCGTTGGGGACCAGGGCTCGGGGGCAGCTGGGACACCAGAGTCCAGTCTGACCTCCAGTGGGGGCCTTGGGTCATCCGGACCCGCCGCTTCTGGCAGCCACCTAGGATCCACGGGCTATGCGGGTTCCAGCAGAGACCCGGAAAACCTGGGTGGCGGTGCAGAGAGCAGAGAGGCCGAGTCAGGGTCGAGTGGGGGCCCCGGCCCCAGCCCCGCGTGGAGCTCCGGCCGCGCTTCCAGCCCCGAGGCGGGCTCCTCCACGAGCAGGGACTCCCGCAGCAAGGACTAGAGGCCCGGCTCCCCGGCTCTCTGGGTGTCCTGCTGCGCACCTGCCTCCCTAGTGGCCCTGGGAGAGCCGCTTCGCCCTCCCGCCCTGGCCTGGGGTCCTCTGCCCCTCGATCCTCTGCCTCCCTTCTCAGCCCCTGGCCCCAGCCCTGTGCTTGTCCCTCCCCTGCCACTGTCTCCCGAGTCTCCCCGTTCCTGCCTCTGCGGGTCCTCCTTCCTCACCCCCCACTACCCTGCCTCCCCTGGTTGGGCTGTGACCACAGGAAATAAAGGCCAGAGCTCAACCTTTCTCCCCACCAGGTTCCCAGCAGGAGCGCGACAAGCTTGAGACACTGCTGCTTCCTTCTTTTTGAGACAGGGTCTCGCTCTGTAGCCCAGGCTGGCCTTGAACTCACGGCAATCCTTCTGCCTCAGCCTCCCAAGTGCTGGGATGACAGGCGTGTTTACCTTACCATCTTAGGTGGTGCTAGGGAATCGAACTCAGGGCCTTGTGCTTGCCAAGAAAGCGCTTTAACCGCTGAGCAATACCCCCGCTCCCACTATTGCTTCCTTTACCCGTAGCCCAGGGGAGCGTATGTGACCCTGACCCCCAGCCCTGCCTTTCATTCATTTTTTTCTTTTGAGACTACCACTTTCTCAGCTACACAGGAAGGGGTATCAGCCAGGACTGGCTAGGTCATGCTGCAGTAACAAACAGCCCCAAGGCTCATGGCCTTAATGCAACAGGAGGCTTCTGACTTGCCAGCGCTACTGCTCCATGGGGGTCAGCTAAGGCTCTGCTGTGTGCCATCTGTGCCCCTCAGGGGACAGAATGGCCCGGTCTAGAGAGGCACCAAGCCCTTCCTTAGGGAGACAGTGGCACAGCAGGCAGTAGCTTGTAAAGCTTCTACCTAGATATGACAGTCACCTTAATGGGCCAGAATGCTTGCCGAGCAGGCCTCGCTTCCTAGGGGGCTGGTGGGAATGTGAAGAATTTCTGTGTTCTTGCAAGGAGAGAAGGGAGAGATATTTGTAGACCACTGCTAATCACAGCCATGGGTAAAGCAGGCCTCTCATCTGTCCTGCTGTGGGCCAGGTTTGGACTCAGGGGGGTTTAGAACACCATGGGTGTCTCTTGCCTGCAGCCATAACCAATGCCTGGTCAAAACCGAAGGCAGATGAGTCCAAGCAGATAGGAATTCAGAAAGTCCCACCCAGGAGGGTGAGGCTGTGATCCGCCACCTCCTCAGAGTCCCCTCAAAATGAGCGGTGACAGTGCACACCTGCAGAGCTCTGTGTGTGTGCGCGCATGCGTGAATGGAATGCGTTGGTAGGTGTAAAGCCGTAGTAAATACCCAACAGTATCTGATTACAAGTGCAGTAATCAAGTGGGGCGTGTGGGGCGCACGCCAGCACTCAGGACGCTGAGCAGAAGGGTTTCTGTGGGTTTGAGGCCAGCCTGGGCTACAGGGCAAGAACCTGTCTCAACAAAGAAGAGAGAGAGAAAAGTGCAGTCATCCCGTGGTATCCAAGGGGACCTGCGGCATAACTTCCACGGTGTCAAACCCACAACCGAGTGTGCCCCTTACGCAAAGTGGCATTGTGCTTACATGGAAGCCTCACATCCTCCCAGGTACTCAGTCACCTCCAGGTCAGAATCCCTAATGTGGTGCAAAGGCCCTGAGTTTCATTCCCCAGTGCCTCGCAAGTTGAGCACTCAGGAGGCGGAGGCAGGAGGATTGCCTGTGAGTTTGAGGCCAGACTGAACTACAGTGTGACCTTGTAAAACACACACACACACACACACACACACACACACACACACACACACACACACACACACAAAGCAAGACAAGACAACAAGCTCATATCTTTGATGAATTAGTTTTAATGAAAACATAAGGAACATGAGTGTGGTGACAGGAAGCATCAAGGTGGGTGAGGAACTCCAGGTACTTTTCTGTCTCACGAATCTGATTTCAACATCCAGATTTTGTAAGCATGCCTTAGGAGCACCACAGAGTCTCGAATGGCGGAGGGCACGGACCAGGCTGGCTGTGCGTCCTGTCGGCCTGCAGGCGTCTTCCACTTCTCCAGGCATCTTCCGCTCCTCTGCTTGGGGCTGGGCCACGCGCCTTTGTCGCAGCACCTCCCTTACTCAGGGTACGAGCCGGCTTTGGGAGAGGTTACTATTCGTATCGTCTCTAGCACCAGACAAATATTTTTGTTCTTCCCTGTTCAGGTACAGCGATGTGCTTGTGTAACCTTTGCTATCGGGGAGGCTGAGGCAGGAGGATGGAAAGTTCAAGGCCAGATGGCGTAACTTAGATCCTGTCAGTATGGCCTGGGGGTTGTAGTGCAGCATGCTATGGGCTCAATCGCCAGTTCTGGGAGAAGAGTGTCCCCCACTCCCACCCCCAACCCCGACTATCATGGCAGATCTTTTGAAGTAACTATGGTGCAGAATCTTCTCTTTTCCTTGGAGCAGGTCATTTCCACCCCTTTATTAATTTGATGACTCTTTATTGAGTACTTCTCTGTACTGTAGGCCAGGGGTCCCCAACCCTTGGGCCACCAGCCAGAACCAGCTCATGACCTGTTAGGACCCGGGGCACCCAGTAGGAAGTGAGAGCAGATGCAAAGCTTCATCTGTATTTACAGCTGCTCCCCGGTGCTCACATGACTGCCTGAACACTTGCTCCTGTCATTCCCGAGGTGAGACCATCCAGCTGCAGGAAAATGAGCCCAGGGCTCCCAGTGATTCTGCATTATGGCGAGTTGTGGAATTATTTCCTTATACATTACGACGTAATAATAGAGATGAAGGGCACGATAAACCTAGGGTGATTGATTTCTCCCATCCCTCCCTCCTTCCTCAGTCTGGAAAGATTGGATTGCATCAGACTGGTTCCACAGAAAGACTGGGGGCTGCTGCAACCACCTGCTGCACTTGCACCCACAGGCACACAAATGCAGCCTTACTGGAAACACTGAGCTGAAATTCGCACACATAACATCAACTATTTTAAAGCGAACCATTTGGTGACATGCGGGACACTCATAGCATTGTACCAACATCACATTCCAGGGCATTTTCATCATCCCAGAGGAAACCCCACGCCTGTGGGCCATCATGCCCCCTTTGTCCCATCCCCCAAGCTCCTAGTGTCCACTTATCTACTGTCTGTCTCTATGGATTCAGACATTTAAAACAAAATGATATATGTGACTTTTTATAAAGGATTACTTTTTAAAAATTCTATTTTTTCCCACTATTTTTATTAATATACATATGCAATACATGGTGTTTACAATGAACATGAGTATTTTGTGCACATATATATCATATCAACTTCACAATCCCTTCCCCCTTTTGACCCACACCTTTCCCATCCCTTCCCCCAACTCTGGCTATCACATCACGTGGTTCTATAGAATGCCTGTGTTCTGGGTTTCCCAAGTCAGAGAGACTATACAGTACTTAACATATTTAATCTTCTGCATCTAAATCATTTCACTTAAGTCACCACTCTTTAGCTCAGCTTCCTATTCCTCAAGTGGGCAGCAGTGGTCAAATCTTGATACCTCTTCTCGGAGTCCAGCCAATCCCTTTACTGGGATATTTGCCAAAAGTTCTTTTCCCCCAATATTTTGCTATATCTTTGTGGATATTCTTAAACCTGGCCTTACTCACCAGTCTTACTCACATAAGAAAGGAACTACAAGCATGTAGTTCAAAAGACTAGTAAATATGAGAAAGAAGAAGGAAAGTTAAATTTCAAATGCCTTAGCTGAGTACTGGAAGGTACATGTTTGTACATTCACAGAGTTATCTTTACATCATTCAGTTTTCTTAGGATAAACATACATCAAAGATCTAATAAGTGAATTGCTACAAAAACAAAACTATATCACATTGCTACATTGAATGAACTTACACCTATATCATATAAGTATACTTAAAGTAACAGATTTGAAGGCAAATTTAGTTATTTCAGAATTTTTTTAACTTTGCTAACTTACTCACATTTCACTGATTACTGTCTTAGTTACTTATTTGTTGCTGTGACTCAATACCCGACACCCACAAACTTAGGAAAGGAAAGGTTTATTTTAGCTCACAGTCTCGAAGGTCACAGTCCATTCAGGGGTGGCTGGCAACAATCGAAGTACATGGTAGAGGAAGAGGTGGAGGCAGCTTCTCCGGATAAACAGGGGGACAAGCTGAGGCTAGTTGAGACTAGTCCCCATCCTCCAGGAAGGCAGGTGCAGCTTATGTATCCTTTCAGGTCTCTGCCCGGTAACCAGTCCCTCCTGCATCCAGGTGTGGCCGCTACACGCTGTTAATCCTAACAACTGTAATCCACCCATCCAGACCAGACTCCAATCCACCAACATCACATGGTTTCATTAGAATACATGAGACATCTGGGGGACACTCCAGATCCTAACCACAACAGGTCCAATAGATACGTGAGAAGATGCTCAACATCACTAGCCATAAGGGAAATGCAAATCAAAACAACGCTAAGATACCATCTCAACCCAGAGAGAATGGTCTATATCAACAAGTCAAATAGTAATCAGTGCTGGTGAGGCTGTGGGGAGAAAGGAGCCCTCCTGCACTGCTGGTGGGAATGTAAATTCGTACAACCATTCTGGAAAGCAGTATGGAGAGCTCTCAAAAGACTAGAAGTAAATATCCCCTTCGATCTAGGGACACCCCTCCTGGGAATATATCCAAAAGAGGCCAAAACGACACATAACAGAGACATATGTATACCCATGTTCATAGCAGCACAACTAACAATAGATAAAATATGCCACGCTTAATGTCCAACCTCCTTCATCAAGCATGCAAAGCAGTTGCCTCAAGTATGCTTGGCGGAAAGTTTGGTAAACTCTGTCTTCTAATCAACATCATGCACACTCGTGGTCTCAACTGTATTCAATCATGAGTGTCAGTGATACTACCACGGTGACACTGAACCAGTAGCAACACTCTTTTGAGACTCATCTGGGAAACTTTTTCTCAAAAACGAATAATTCTGAGCAGCGCAGACCTGGAAGGTCTTGGGAAACAAAGAGGGGTGTAACTCTGAAACCAAACACCACAGAGGACATTGCGGTGTCCAGTGGGACTCCCTTTCTAAATCTCTGAATCCAAATCTTCATATCCTCAATGAACAAAACCAGTTGTGTCATTTTTTAGCTGCTTGTTATATTTGGATTACTGTTATTATTATCATTTATTATATTATTATTATTATTATATTGTTATCATTACTTTTTAAGATTCCTGGAAGAAAACTGAGCTACAAAACCAGTTGTGTCATTTTTTAGCTGCTTGTTATATTTGGATTACTGTTATTATTATCATTTATTATATTATTATTATTATTATATTGTTATCATTACTTTTTAAGATTCCTGGAAGAAAACTGAGCTATGCAGTATGTTAGTGGCTGTCCGGTGGCCCTTCATCACATGACCTCACAAGGCACCACTGTGAGGTCACTCCCACAGCCTGCTATATAACCCTGCCCACCTGTGTGCTTTTGTCCTCTATACAGGGAGCTGTATTGGTGAACTGGTGGACTGAGAGGGAGTGACTGAGTGCCTGGACCGATCTTTAGCAAGCGTGTTGGATTTGGCAGGTGAGAGAATTTGGTGTATCGGTTTGGAATTTGGCCTTTTGGTTAAGATTGTTGATATTGAAGGTTACACTTAGGAAACCAAGAGCACAGAGGATAGGAAGGCATCCATTGGGTCCCAGTTTCTAAACTCTTAATGTTAATCTCCATATCCACAATGATCAAAAACACTTATGTGGCCTTTCAGTTGCTGGTTATATTTGCTTTATTTCTGTCTTCGTTATTTCTCATTACTGTGACTCAATACTGACTCCATAAGTTCAGGGAGGAAAGGCTGCATGTAGCTTACAGTTCAGGAAGGGCTCAGTCCATTCATGGGTAGGCGGCTGGGAAACAGTAGAATCACATGGAGGGACTGCAGCTGGAAGTGGAACCAGAGTTCCAGACACAGAGATCCTCACAGCATGGTGGAGCAGAGACACACTGGGCAAAGAGTGGAACCAGCACACGCACCTCCAGGTCAAGCCCCAAACATCTGCCCCTGCCTGCCTGGTCCCACCTCTCAACCCTGCACAGAATGCAGAGAAACGTGAGGCTTTGGGGAGACACTCCAGATCCCTTGATATCACTGTTTCTATCAGATTTCGGTAACACTACCACCACCACAGAACAGGGCTACAGGACCAGGGCTGGAAGCAGAGCACCACATGGGCACTGCCACCTGCCTTATGGCTCTGTAATAATGCTGCCTGTCCCAAAACAAGAATCAGTACTTCACCTCCATGACCATCACCAAGAATCTTGGCA
>PVKB01007721.1:0-18140 GCA_004027205.1 Ctenodactylus gundi
TAGCTTACAGGTAGGGTGATAAAATCACAATGCAGGGCGCATTCTTACTGAACTTGTGGTTATAGGCAGTGAAGGTGGGATCTTCTACTGTGAGTTAGCAGACATATGATTCATATTCCTAAGAGGTCATTGTTGAGGCCATATAGAGGCCTTTAAGAAGAGGATTAGCTCTTGTGGCCCACACATCAGCATGGAGCTGTGGTGTTCCCTGAAGGGACTGTTTCCCCCAGAGTCACAGGGTCACACAACAGAAGGCCGTAGGACTGGTGGAGCTAGGGACGCTAAGTACGGAAAAGAGGGGTCTGGATTGTGGATGCCCTATTTGATTTGCTGCATGCATTAATCTGCTCTCTGTTCCTACACTGAAATGGTAGAGCTAGTTAACTTACAAAGAGGAAAGTGGCGTGTGCGGTTTGGGTGCCTGAGGTAGGAGTCTAGCGAGCTTGGGTTCAGCCTAGCAACATAGTGAGATACTGTCTCAAAAATAAAGCATTGGTGATGTTTTTAGTGGTAGAGTTCCCAGAGTTCTATCCTGGTATTAGAAGAAAAGAAAGAAAAAGAAGAAAATGTACTTTGGCTCACAGTTTTAGAGGTTCCAGATTGGGTGGACCCATGCTTGGGGGCCTTTGGTGAGGCAGCACGGAGTGTGGCAGTGTGTGGTGGGCAAGCCTGCTCCCGCCCAGGAAGAGGGCAAGACAGAGAGGAGGAGCTCAGGTCCCACTGCGTCCTTCTAGAGGTTGGCTCGGTGGGGTAGAGACACCCACAGGATCCCATCTCCTGACCCCCGAAGCATCTCCCATCACACCTCCCTGTTTAGCCCCGAGCCTCTGGGTACACTCGGCATCCATCCACCCTGCAGCGCTGAAGAACTTGGACTCTGCTGTCTGGACACAGTCAGGGTGTGAATAGGGGGTTTTCCTTTCCGGCATAACAGATAACGTTTCTTAGGAAGATGTCTGACAGCAGGACAGTGGAGGAAAGGGGACAAGTGGCAGTTCTGTAGCTCTGTCTGCTTTTGTTACTGTGACGTGTGTGACGGTCAGTATACGTCTGTGTGACGTGTTTGTGTTTTCACTTTGACACCTTACAGTTGCAGTGTGGTGACAGTAAAGACAATCCCCTGAAGTACTGGCTTAATAAAGAAGAAGGTGAAAGAAGACAGCGGAAGCCAGAAGAGGCAGATTGAGAAAGGAAACATCCAGAAAAGAGCAGCACAAGGGGAAACAGAGAAGAATGCTCCAAAGACAAGAACAACTCATTCTCTGACGAGGAAGGGGAAGAAAGACCTAAAGGAAGGCGACACGGAGAAGGCGCGCATCTCAACGATGAGAGGTGAGAGGTCCCCGCGTCACCGATGGAAAGGAGAGGTGGTCTAAGGGAGGGCACGGGAAGAGGGCGCCCGAGGTACCGTTTCTGATGCTCTGCCTTGATTGAGAGCCAGTGTAGAGTGTACACTCCCAGCGAATGTGTCCTATCTCACAGAGCCCCATAGCATTAAGATGTCGTGTGTCATTGAGGCAAAAGTGCAGCTCAGGGTTGAATCCAGGCCTCATGCGTGCTAGGCAAGTGCTCTACCACTGAGTGCTCTACATCCCCAGCCCTTTTTACTTTTTCTTTTTTTAAAGGTAGGATCTCAGTAAGTCGTTAAATTTCCTTGGTGGGCCTTGAGCTTGTGATTGTCCTGCCTTAGCCTCCCAAGTAATGAGATTTTAGGCATGTTCCATGGTGTCTGGCAAGACAATACTGTTTTTTTTTTTCTCTGTGTCTTCCATTCTGGCCAGCCATGGTGTGTTCACACACCTGTTGTATCCTGGTTCTCAGAAACTGGGGAGAGGTGGTACTTGTACCTTGGACATCCTTGGCCCTCATCCTTCTTGTCTTTAGGTCTCTTTCCCTAGAGCAAAACTCTAGTTGTTCTAGTCTAGTTGTAGTTTCCCAACATTTCTCCAGCATCTCCACATACACAGCAAAGTTGGCAGAATGTTACAGTGAACATCACGCGTACGGGACACATAGTCCGCTGTTCCATTTTACTGGACTTTTATGTGGTTGGTTTTCATTTGAACACCCTAGTTGCTAGATGGGACATATGCAGGTGACACTTGTTAGTTCTGTCCCAGGAACATCTGTTTGGACACGTCTTACTTAGATTTGGTTGTTGTGAATTGGACCACGAGAACAGTGTGCTGCATCTTTACGGAGCTGCTGCTTCCAAAGTTAGTCCCTGGCAGAAGATTCTCTGGTGACTGGGCTCCCTTTTTGGGATAGTGTGTTCATGTGGAGTGGCTACTGGGTACCAAGCTCCTTTCAGGTGCTCTAGGTGCAACTACTGTCCCTTCTCAGAGTTGGAGAACTCACATGATAAAGAAATGAGTAATATTACAGTGTAACATCCGGACTAATTTCTGGCCTTTATGTAATTAACATTTTCTTAGATTGATTTCAGATAATCAAAAGATCCTTTTCAACCTCGTTAGGATCAATTTGTTAGCTTTGTGTTTGAGGTAATCGTCCTAAGGTGAAGTCAGGTGCAGGGAGCGCTGTTAATTATGCCAGGATAACGCATATAAACCTCAGCTGTCTCGGGGGTATATGTTCTCACTGATTTTCTCTTCATTTCCTTCATGTGATTGATTTTTATTTTATTTTATTTTATTTTATTTTATTTTATTTTATTTTTGAGACAGTGTCTCTCTGGCTTTGTAGTCCAGGCTGGGCCTGAACTCACTGTGGAGCCCAGACTTGGCCTCCATCTCACAGCAGTCCTCCTGCCTCAGACTCCCAAGTGCTGGTATTACAGGTGTGCGCCACTAGGCCCAGTTTGTGTAGGGCAGTTGAACCCAGGGCAAGTGCTGTAACTACTGAGCTGTGTGCCCGTCCCCACGTGTGAGTGACCTTCTCTTCCCCCTCCTTTTCTTCCTCTTCCTTCTTTATAGTCCTGAGAATCAAGGACAGAGCCTGCACATGCTGAAAAGGATTGCAGCACTGAGCTCCATACGCGGCTCTATATGATTTTTGATCCAATATTTTAGTTAAAGTCATGGAGCTTTTTTGTAAACCTCCTGCACTTACCAGCTACAGACAGGAAGGATGTAGTTCAGAGAGACTGTGGTGGAGCACACCTTTAATCCCGCCATCGCTTCGGGAGGCTGATACAGGAAGATGTAAATTCCATTCCAGCCTGGGCAATTTAACCACTTAGTGAGGTCTTGTCTCAGGAAAAACAAAAGAAAACAAAACATCCAGGCTGGGGATATAACTTAGTGTGAAGGCCCTGGGTTCAGACCCTAGTGTAAAAGAAGAAGAAAGAGGAGAGGGAGAAGGAAGAAAGAAGAAAGAAAGAAGAAAGAAAGCATAGGCATGATGAAGCTGCTCTGTGCTTCTGTGGTCCATACCAGGTCTCTGGCCTGTCCCACCCTGATGAGGTGCCTCCTTGCCCATCTCTGTGTTTCGATGAGTCAGGAAACAGCCTCGCTGTGCCCACAGACTTCATATGCCATGTGTGTGCACTGAGTTGTAGTCCAGTAGTACAAGAGAAGATTGTTGAACGTTTTTCTGTCGGTTCCTGGATCTGTGAAATAGCCATATTCTGTGTTTGAGAGTTCGTAGTTTTAAGCAGTGCAAGGAAATTGTTCAGTTTATCAGCATGATTATGTTGCTTATATGAAGTTGGTAACGATAATACTTTACTTACCAAGGTATTGTGTATCTATTGTGTTTGACATACTTTCTTCATTTTCCTTGTATTAGTTATCAATTTACAACAGGCAGCTAGTAAAATAATTTTATTATTATTGAGACAAGATCACATACTGTAGCCCAGGCTGGTCCTGAACTCTCTGGTGTAGCGCATGCTATCCTTGAACTCAGGACAATAAGCCTGCTTCACTCCCTGGATTACAGGCGTGCACCACCACGCCCAGCTTAATGTGGTGCTGAGGAATCAGCTAAGGGCCTTGAGCTTACAATGCAACCTTTTTAGATGTGCCATTTCTCAAGCCCCAATTCATCATTTTAGAATATACTTTTAGGTTAAGTGGTAATACTAATTTTTGTATCCATACTTGTTTGAGAGTTTATAAATTATAATTATTATGATGTACAACTTAATAGTTACGGAATTCTTTCTGTCTTTGACAGAGTGGTGAACGCAGAAATCGAGGTTCAAATTTAAGAAGAGATGGGACTTGGAACCAGTAAGAAACATATGCTCTGTTGGCTGTGAAGTATAACATAATTCTCATAGGATGCCTTAAAAATGCGCTTAAGAAGTGATTTTGTTTTCTTGGCCTAATTTTAGGCAGCAAATGAAAACAAATTTTAACATACTTCGTTTTCTCTGTATCTAACCCCTCCAAATTATCATTTAGGCATATTAGAGAAACTTGGGAACTTTTTATAAGTTAGTAGTTCCAGTTTGTTTTCTAAATATTTGCTCTTATGAATTCAGGAAATCAGTATTCACTTTGGGAAAAATAGTTTGTTTGGGAGTCCTTAGTATGCACAGGTGGTTTCTCCTGTGCCTGAAGCTTTGGCCTCTGCAGCAGCTACAGCCTTTTCCCTAATGTGAACTCCTGGGTAGTGTGTCTATGCTGTGAGCCCCACCAGGGAAGGAGGGAACTCCCAGCCTTGGCCCTCTGCTGGCACATGGAGCACGGTGTCTGCCAGCCTGGGCTGCATTTTACAGCAGCCTCCTCTAGTGACATGAGGTAGCCTGTGGATCAAATGAAGATGCTGACACCTGTTTTGTGAAGATTACGTGTTAGGATTTATGTATGAATCATTTTTCATATTAGCCCTAGATTTTTACTTTTGCAATGTTAGAGACTGAGCCCAAGGCCCTGTCTGTACACCTGAGGCAGGTGGCTCCGCCTCCAGGGTGCATCCTAGCCTTGAAACCTAGGTTTTACTTTGTTCTCTCTGGCAACCATATCTGGTAGTTCTTTTTCATACATTAGGAAAATTCATGTTAAGTGTCTTAGGCAAATGTTAACAACTTTGAAAAAAGCTAGGACTGCAACCGAGGGAGCCAAGCTCCTAGATTTTACGCCAAAAATGTGCCAGAATGTGTAAGACAGCTTTGCTTGATTTTGTGTATCTGTTAACCAATGTGTTATGTAGAATTAGTGTGAATACAAATTGTAAAATTGAGAATCAATTTGAAATATGAAGATGTTTATTCTAAGCTGGACCTGGTGGTGCAGGCTTCTGATCCCAGCACTTTAGAAGATAGGGGCAGGAATTTTGCAAGTTCAAGACCTCGTCTCAAATGAACAGTCAAAAGGGAGTGGCAATGGCGCTCAGAGCAGAGGCCCTGTGTTCAGTCCCTCTGCCCTCACACACAAAAATGAAAATTATTAATATACAAGATAGGATTAGAAATAGAAAATATTTTAGTATAGATCTTTTTGAAATATGAGTTTTTTTAGGAGATAAAAATAATCAGAATTGACCAAAAATATGGAAAATTTCTAGAATCATTAAGGGATATAAATTTGTACACACAATAAAGATTGTAATGTTGCATGGTTTCTTCTCCTTACTGACGATGTTTTCTATCTTGAATTACTCCTGAAATAGTAAAAATGTTAGGTAGACTTTGACATTCATAGTCATTGTAAAACATGATTTAACAGCCTATTGCAGTTCTTAATAACATCAAAATATTGCTACAAGTCTTCACTGAGATGGAAAATGTTTTATTTTTTAAAAGTAAATTTTGATTTTGGTCATGTTTGTCTTACAGGTCTTCAGAGAACTTAATAAGGAGTAATGAAAAGATGAAGACTCAAGAAGGAAGGTAAGGGAGTCCTCAGTCCTCAGTGAGAACGTGAAGACTTCATTGGATAGTAAGCAGGGCAGCTCCTAAGCCCTGTTCCCTGAGGGCAGAGTTGGTGGCCATATGCATTTGTTAGTGGTTTGAGTGAAGAACCCAGAAGGCACCCTAGAGACTCACTTGAGATCAGAAGACTGAAATCAAGTGAAAGTAAAAAAGATGGCCCAAGAGAAACCATCAGAGGCAGCTGCACGAAAGCTAGAGAGACTGCACTGACATCAGGCAAGACAGATTTGGAGACAGGAATTTTATAAGTAATTAATTAGTGCAGCACGAAGATGTAACAATTTGAATGAATATGTACCTAACGGGAGCCCCAACATACGAGAGGTAAAAACCCACAGAATAGAGGGGAAAAATAGACAATTCACAATAAAAGACATTCGCATCCTACTTTGAAGAGTAGGTAGAACCCGTTTCTTGCTAATAGATTAGAGAAGTTAGATGCAAAGGTTAAATTCCTAAGGACATGAATTAGTAAATCTACTTCAAGGAGCAGTAGTTTAAGTAGACCTGTAACAGAGCTGGGTGTGGTGGCATACACCTGGGAGGCTGAAGCAAGAAGACTGCCATGAATTCAAGGTCAGCCTAGGCTACATAGTGAGTTTGGGACCAGCCTGGACTACAGAGTGAGAACCTGTCTTGTTAGAAAAACAAACAAAAAAAAAAAACGGATAACGTGAACAAATTGTGTTAGTGTCAGGAGTCAGGAACCTTCCCACCAAGAACCCGGGCTCAGAGAGCCGCTCTGTCGCTTGCTGCTAAACCGCTGCTGTGCTAATGCACCTCACAGACCTCTCCTCGCGTTCCCTCTGTCTTTGCACTGTGTTGCTTTCTTCATTTAGCATGCCAGCATTTCTTCAGTCTTCATTTTTTATAATACCTTCATAATTATCACAAAAGTGGCCTTTGTAATAACTAAAGTAGTGTATTGTGGAGTTATGATTATTATGGAATCATTTTTAAATGTGGCTAGTTGTCTTTTTTTTTTTTTTTTTTTTTTTTGAGACAGGGTCTCACTCTGCAACCCAGGCTGGTCCTGAACTGACTATGGAGACCATGCTGGCCTTGGACTATCATCAATTCTCGTGCCTCAGCCTCCTGAGTGCTGGGATTACAAGCGTGCGCCACCGTACCCTGCTTAGTGACAAACATATTTTGACTTCTCTTGAATTATTTCTGAAGAATTTTTTTTTTCTGCTTTTGACTGAGCCCTCTCAGTCATTCAACTGGGTGCGAGTGGGGAAGTGAGGATTTAAGACAGACAGACAGACACCCACACCCACACCCACACCCACACACACACACACACACACACACACACGGACCTCTGCAGTGGTAAAGGACATTTTATTCAAAACACTTCTCCTTATATTACTGGGCTTGTTTTCTTCTAAGGCAGAGACAATCAGCATAATTATGTCAGAGCACAGTACACATCTAGGTTGAAGGACAAGCACTTCCCATCCCAAAAGCATTCCATTCTAAACCAAATGACTTCCTCATATTAGTATCAAAGAAGTTCCCAGTCTGCAAGAAACATTTGTTTCCACTCAGCCATAAACCAACTATAATGAATCTCATGGACCTAGACATCTCCCCCTTTTTTATTCTTTAAAGCAGAAGCAGCATGCAAGGCCTCTACTTATTATAAAGGCAGAAGCAGCATGCAAGGCCTCTACTTATTATAAAGGCAAAAAGACTGCGCCTGTCTTAGGTTGTCCCCCTTAGAGATGAGTCTTACCTGTCATGGGATTACAAGCAGCATGGCGTGTATCCTGTCTTAGGATGACTCAGTTCTGGGAATATCTTACCCGTCTTTGACTGCCAGTCTTGTTACATGCCAAAACTGGGGGTTCACTATGGAGCCTGAGGCCATGGATTTCTGGGGCAAGAGCTTGCAGACTGTTCATTCCACCGTGAATAAGACAAGGAAGGATAAAGCAGAATAACAGTGACATGCCATCAACCACAGTTAAGCCTAGAAGGCTATGATAAAAATTATGCCATGAAGGAAAAGTAGCTTTTAAGGAATTTAAAATATTCATGGCAGTCTGAGCTGCATCAACATTTAACAGTTCAGAATTTTTAAAATATAAAATATCTAGATGTAATGCTCATAAATCCATAGGTAAATTTTCATGATCCCAGATACCTTGTAAATGACATTGTACCCTTCCCCAGCTATGCGGACTTTCATTATACATTTTTGAGATAACACAAATCCAAGCATAAGAAGCATGGCATTGCAAATGCGACCTAATTTTTAGTCCTTGAACTTGATCTCCCAAATAGTTCACAGTTGTAAACAAAGCATCTAATTTTTGCTCTGTTTTCAGATCAATAACTTCTTGAGTCCTTACTGTCTGAGTAACATTTTTGGTCAAGGTGTTAACATAGGAAGTAAAAGAGGAAGAGGAGGATGTGTCCATTGGATTTAACCAGTCCAAGATATACCAAGAAGTCCCAGTTATGCTAGTCTGAACGGCCCTTTCACTTACACATCTCTGCCATGGGACAGTCTTATTAGACCGTTTAGGAGCTCCGCAGGGATGAAAGGTCTGTGGATGTAATTCAGAGCCCGTATATTCCAGTCCTGTGGGAAGAGAGAGACGGGCTCCCCTTACCGCAGATGGGCAGGATGTTATGGACTTCTCTTGTCTGCTGCTTAGAGTGCCAGTGACACACCCAGAGACCGAGTCTTGCTTTGCGAAACATAGAGGCATTCCGTGTCCTATGTCTATTTCCCGTGTAGCAGGATGTAACGAAGGAGGGTCAGGAACAAAGGTCCAATGAATTTTTTCTTACTCCTCTATATCCGCATCATCATCAGGCTCAGCAGCCACAGGGGCTTGTTCAGCGGTCTGGACCAGTCATTCAGGAAGCCAGCGTGCACCATCTTTTTCCTGTGAAAAAACACAAACATGCCCTCGTCCCCATATAAGTACGGGGTCAGGTGCATTCCATTTTCCAGTCATGGGATCTTTCCATAACACATATGCAGGAGACATATCCATCTGAGGATGCCAAAAATCTATCTGCTGCAGAATGTCCTTTAGCATCCAGATTTTAAAACTTTAAGACAAAAAGAGCATGTGCTAATTGATTATGTGGGCTCAGAGAGTATTATTCCCCCTTTTTTGTTTTTCCCAATTGAGCCTTTATCGTTCCGTGAGCCCGTTCAACAATACCTTGGCCTTGTGGGTTATAGGATATCCCAGTTTTATGATTAGTATCAAAAGACCAGCAAAAAGTTTGAAAAGCTTTATTTATATAGCCAGTACCATTATCAGTTTTGATATGTTTAGGGATACCCATAACAGCAAAAGCTTTTAAGCAGTGAGCGATTACATTTTTTTTTTTTTTTTTTTTTTTTTTTGAGACAGGGTCTCGCTCTGTGGTCCAGGCTGGTCCTGAATTCACTTCAGAGCCCAGGCTGGCCTTGGACTCAGGGCAATCCTCCTGTCTCAGCCTCCTGAGTGCTGGGATTACAGGCATGCACCACCACACCTGGCTGATGTGCTGTTGGGGAATGGAAGTTGGGTACTTAGTGCTTGCCTGAGCACTTGGTAAGCAAGTGCTTCCCCCCACCCACCCCATTTTATTGATATGTATACGTGCAAAATTTAAGGTTTACAATGGAGTTGAGCCTTTCATGCACATATGTTTCTTGTCAAGGTGACAAGGGCTTTCCCCCTCTCCTTTTGTCCCTCCCCTTACCCTACCCTCCGTCCTCCCCTACCTGACCCCTGGTTCATTTTGTTTTTCGTTTTAAGTTCCATAGGAGTTGTGCTCTGGGACTGTCAGAGAGACCATTCGATGTTTCACCTTCTTCTTCTGACTCCCTTCACTAAGCATGATGTTCTCAAGTTTCTTCCATTTGCCTGTAAAAGCCTTCACATTGTTGGACTTTCTTGATGCATAGTATTCCATTGTGTATAAATACCACAATTTGTGTATCCACTGGTCTGCAAGTGCTTTAACCACTGAGCCATTCCTCCAGCTCTAGGATTCTTAATGTTTGTTTTTAACACCTCTTCAAACTCTAAGATGGGAATTGCATCACATCACTATTTGAGAGTCAAGTTTTGAGTTTATGTAACTGGGTTTATTTTTGATTTTGCTTAGGTTGTGAAGAAAAAGATTCTTCTGATGCTACAATTATACCAAAGGTTGATACTCCATACTCCAAGGTTATCTAGCTTTCTCCAGGCAGCATGTCAGGTGCATTTTATGTTCCATTGTATGTGTGAGTGCTCAGAAGTTTCATTACATAGAGGAATGTAGGAAATACTGAATTTTTAAAAGAATTTTAACTTGCATATTGTATCTCTTTCCTTTTTCCACCCCCTTAGCACGCCTCTCCACAAAGTCTGTCTTCTTACTTTGGAAGTCCTAAAGTCTTGGAACTTGTATAGATTGGATAAATTAGAATCAGTTATTCTTTTTTGGGTATTAATTTTCTACGAATTGTCATTGGTACATTTAGATGAGATCAAGTGCATTCAGGGTGGTATGACCATGGACATCACTGGTACTTTCATTAAACCCTTGTATGCAAAGTGACATGGGGTAAGATTGTATCTCTAAAACTATTGTCTATACTTTCAGAGTCTATACATTAAGTTTTATATTTTAAAATAACCATAAGCCAAAAAGTAAACCTAGTATGTTGACAAAACAGGTATAGATTTAGGGTGCTGGAAAATAATAAACTCAAGATTTTATAGACTAATGATGTAAATTTTCAAAATACATGCAGACATAATGGGAAGAGTCTGTGATACCCCCTGTACTTCAGAGGGTTATATCCTGATTGCCTACAAAACCTCACTCCTGTTGGCCGCTGAACATCCCCTGCCTGCCTCACACCATTCCTGTCAGTCCTCACTGGATGTCCCCTGCCTACCTCATACCATTCCTGTTTCTTGTAGCTAAACATCCCCTACCTGTTCCCACGTTTTCTGTCAGTTCTCAGGTCCCCTTCTTTTCACCTTTAAATCCTAACATCAGATAGATCAATTATAGTGATTTAATTGCTGACTCAGAGCAAGAATGTGGTGTTTACTTGATTTTTTTCTGTCATACTTTGTTCTTTTAAGGGTTTGGATATTCATCCTTTTTTCTACAATTTTCAGCAGTGTTTTTAGTGAGAAAAGTTAGCTTTTATTTCAGTTGAGTTTTGTGGACCCCATAGTTTTAGTTTTTATTTATTCAGTAAAGATTGTACATGTTTTCAAGTTGTTATTATGTGTTGGACCCATACATTTTTTTCAGAATTGGATGAAGTGAAAAGGTGATTTTGAAAAAGGGTAGTCCAGTGTTAATTATTATTATTATTATTTTTTAAAGAGAACCCTCACTTATCCTTGAAAGGTGATTGCTGTTTTGCTTGAAGAGGATCGTTTTGCAGCTGAACCCAGGTGGACTCCCAGAGCTCAGGACAGCGCCCTGTCTATCAGTGATGATGCTTCTCAGTTGAATGAATACATGCCTGCCATTCCTCCAGAGTAAGAGACATCTCTTCATTGTAGTGCGTTTATGTTGAAATAATATCTTTAATATTACATTCTGTTTTAATGGGATAGGTTTTTTATATATAAAGCAGGCTCAGCTTCAGAAATGAAAAGTCAATGCTTTTTTTCTTTATAAATGTATGTATCAAGTTATGATTAGCAAATTTTATAAGGTGATTATAAAATGACTTAAAGTAATTCCAATAAATGAAAATTTTTGAAGTTGTCCACATTTTCAGTCCGTCAGTCCTTTTCCTTGTATTCACTCTACTTGCCTTGATTTCTTGATGTAAACCCTTGGAGCGGCATGGGTGGGATTAGGCCAACACTGTCTTAATACTTAGACATGTATGTGAGTATGAGAGTCAACATTGGTCACAGATTTGCTTAGATTTTAAAATTAATCTGTAGTTATACAACAGGAAATGGTAAGCAAAGGAAGTGCATGATATCAAGCAAAAAGTGTAATTTATGTATCTAAATTAGTGTAAACAAACTCATTTGCAAGACAAAATTTATGTTTCTTTAGCTAATAACATCTTTGCCTTTGAGAGAAGTGGCTAGCGAGGCAGATTACAACAGTAATGACACCAGTTTTTGTGAGGACGTGGTGGGATCAGAGGCAGGCGCAGAAATCCGCTTCTCTCGGGTTGGTTCGGGTGTAAGCGAGCTCTGTACACGCTCGCAGCCGGAGCACTGGATGCCGCGTGTCCCAGACGTTTTTCTGTCCTGCCTGCCGTTTAGATGCATGGGTGCTTCTCCATTTGACTGATGTACGTGCTTCTGCCTTGTAACAAAAATGTCATCGTTAACTTAAATCTTCACGTTTTTGAGAATCGTTTACCTTAAACAGAGAGTTGTCCTGTTAGAAGCATAGTAAATTTTGTATGTGTAGTTATTTTAAAATTGACTTCTGTAGATGTTACTCCATATCCCACTACACACAAAGAAACAGAATGAAAGATGCATTAGTCCCAAGGAGATATTGCAGGGTAGAGGGACAGCTGATATAGAAGAATGTGCGCTATATGTATTAGTAGAATCTCTCATAAAATATTAATGTATATTTGTTCTCAAAAGATTGACCACATGCAAGAGGAGTGCAGGTTTTTCTTGTTTGCTTTGTGTTTTAGTAAAATGACTACTGAGGTGAAAGGAGGCAGGTGGAGTTTTGGAAGAGGGTTCTGATATGTGAGTAGTTGTCTCACCTTGTGAGATTAGGACTCAAATAGTATCCTAGTCTTTGGTCAGATGTAGTAATACTTCAGCCTTCATGGAATCTACTCATTACTGCTGTCACAGAATACGCATCCACCATGACCTCTTCACTCCTTTGACATATGGGGTGGCAGTAGTATCCTAGGCGCCCCTAGAGGTTCTGGGAAATCAGCAGTGTATAGCACCGGCAGAACCCCTGCCCTCCTGGAACTTACGTTTTGGTGAGTCATGCAGCCTGGAGGATGGCTAACCAAGTGAAATATGTGATCTCTTCGAAAAGGATATGAGGAGTCACAGAGGAGAGAGGGCTCGGGTCAGCTAGAGCACTGAAATTGTAAAGACCAGGTACGATCTCGCACAGCGGCCTCAGCTCTCCTCAGGTGTGGAAGACACATGGGTGTGTGGTAGAGGAAGCCTTTCTCTGAGGGATGGAGGAAGAGGAGAAAGTGGTCCACGAAGAGATTGTGGCGCTTCCTGAAGAAGGCTTGAGGCCTCAGCACCCTGCGTCTCCTCGGGTGACCCGCAGGTGGTGACGGGGAAAGGGGAAGCAAGTTGGAGCTGTTGACCATCCAACAGTTGAATCTGCTGCACCATCGCACTCCTAAAAATCCCCACACTATGGAAAATTTTCCAATAAAATCCACACAGCTCATTGAGAAATGGAGTCATGGCCCAGCACTGAAAAACTGCCAGTGTCGCGTAAACACAGGAAGCCAACACAATGAGTAACAGCAAGTTACCCTCTTAATGTAGTTAAAAAGTGCTACACCTGTTAGTTCAGGACCATCCTGGGCTATATAGAGAGCGAGACCCTGTCTCAAAAAAAGAAAAAAAAAGTACCCAGATCTTGTGGATTTTCCTTGGAGAAGGGACGATAGCCCTGAGGAATGCATCTTACAAGTGCTCTAAAGTGGAAGGAGGGCAAGTGTGATGCCAGGTGTGGAGGGTGCAGGTTGCCGCATGCTGTGAGTCCCTGGTGGGTGCATGGTTAGTTTTCTACACTCACCTGGTACCTCCCAGCAGTACTGTCTAGGTGTTCTTCGCCTATGGACTCTTGCCAGACTCTTACTTTCTTCACGTTTATCATATCCTCTGCTGATTTGTGGGAACATTGAGTGAAGCCAGTTTTACCAGCCGTTGGGTGGAACCAAGTGATGTCTGGAAGAGAGCTTAGCTGTACCTAGCACTGGGGCATTTCACTGTGGGATACTCTGAAGACTAGTTTAAAGACAGTTGAGGTTCCTAAAAGTGGTGTCATGATGTTGTGCCAAGACAAAGGGGCCGACTCAGATCAGGTCCCACTGTCACTTGCTTTGTGGTTCTGCCCCAGCCCAGGTCTAGGCTGGTTGGTGGAGGAGGGTGTGTGCCTGGGCTCTGCTGCATCAGCTCTGAAAGAGTCTCTTTGACCAAACGCAAGGTCAACTTGTTCTGTGTTCAGTGAATGTGGGAGATTACTAAAACGTAAAAAGGTTTTTCTTATCTTACACTCAGATCGAAAAGTGTCCTGCCTGCACACCTCTCAAGTTCAGAGATGGACAGTGGTCTCTGTCCACAATTTCCCTGAAAAGGCTTTCGACCAGCAGCTGGACCGCAGACACATCCTCTGTGTGTGGGATATTTGGCAGCCTTCAGGGCCCCAGAAGGTTCTGATATGTGAGTCCAGGGTTGGTTCCAGGCGAGAAGTGTTTTTGCTGAGCAGCAGGGCAGTGGTCAGGCAGTGGAGGCAGAGAGGAGAGAGGGTTCGGGGACAGCCAGGGTTTTGAAATTGTAAAGGCCAGGTACCATCTCCCACAGCTGCTTCAGCTCTCCTGAGGTGTGACAAGACACATGGGTATGTTTGGCTTGACTAAAAATTCTTACTTCAAAGGATCAACTCTGGCTCGGAAGCCCAAGATTACCAAGGAGCACTTGAGAATAGGACATGAATGTAGTTATGGGCTTAATAAAAACATTGGCCTATTTGGGCACAGCTCTGCAGTCCCAGAAGTATATTTTTGTTCTTTGGCGTGTGCTTTTTGGGGTTGGGAGTTTTAGAGATTGCTAATACATTTGTGGTTTCTTAAAATGGCTTGAAATGAACTCTTACTCCACCAGAGTCACCCTCCCCACTTTGTGTGTCCTTGCCCCAGTCACTGGTAGGTCCTAAGGGAGAGATACCCTTTCATTTTTTCCCACTTGATTGCAAAAATACCGTTTTTGTAATTAGTATAATTATTTGAGACAAGGTCTCACTCAGGAGTCCAGGCTGTCTTGAACTCTATGTAGCCCAGGCTGGATGTGAAGTCACGGCGATCTTCCTGCCCCAGCTCTATTTATAATTCTTCACCTTGAAACCATTGATTCTCCCAAAGTCACAAAGAAGAAGAACCTAAACAGGTGCCAGTGTTAGTGACTTGAAAATAAAACTTTTTTCAATATGACGTGTCAATAAAAATGAGAGAAAATGAAGAAGATACCATTTGTAGAAAGAATAAGGAAAAATTGAACATTTTGTGTGCCCAGAAATGTGATCAGAGTAGTTCTACAGGGTGGATTTTATTTTATCCCGACTTGCCGCTTGAGGAAACCGGCACTCTGACAGGCTTGTATTATGTTAAGTCTGCGCTCCGCTCACATCATTCCACAGCTTCCTGGAGTGAAGGATTTTATGGAGACGTGGAATGGGTGAAGTGGAGAGCGCCAGATACTGTAGTCAGGAGCTTCACCTCAGCCCTCAGCTCCTGGTATTTTTTTTTTTTTTCAGGTCACCTGTTGCTGCTTTAGCCCCTTCACAGCCTTTTTGCTGTTTGCTGGAACTGCACATGGCTCTGTGGTTGTATGGGATTTGAGAGAAGATTCTAGGATCCATCAGTATGTGAAATTGAGCGATGATTTTTGGACCTTCAGGACACCAACATTTTCCACAGGTCAGTGTCATCTGTTTGCTGATCACTGTCTTTAGAGGTGTGACCAGTTTGAAAGCTGAAGTTTGAGATTTATTTGTATTTATTCATTTAGATTATCCAGGGAATAGGATCCAACCCATGGACCAAAGAAGCATTTGATAAATAGAAAAAACAAAATTCAATCAAGTAACCTTCACCTGTGGCCAATAATATTGAAAACTTATTTTGTGTTAAATTTGTAGTTTGGGGACTAGAAGAATGGCACAGCAGTTAAAGTACTTGCCTTGAAAGCACAAGGTTCTGAGTTCGATTCCCCAGCACCACATAAAGCCAGGTAGGGTGGTGCATGCCTGTAATCTCAGCACTCAGGAGGCTGAGGAAGGAAGATTGCCTTGACTCAAAGGTCAGCCTGGGCTATATAGTGAGTATAGGACCAGCCTAGGCTACAGAGCAAGATTTTTTCTCAAAATAAAAAGTTTCTAAAAAACGTCCTCCAGGAAGTAGCTTTTTGCTTTAAATTACCTTCAGGTACTTTGATCTGTGTGTGCTTTTGGCACCTTTATTAATGCTAATGTAGTAAAGTAAAACCAGTCACCTCAAGGGGGATGAAAAGAGGCAGAACTGCTGTCGCCCTGGATGCTCACCTAGGTGAACAGTTCATGGTGTAAGCACTCCCTGTGGCGGTTTCCTCTCAGGGGCTTCTGTGCACGGGCTTATTTGACTCTCGTGATGGCCCAGGGTCCCCAGTACTTAGGACAATGGGATGTCGTCCAGGCCATGCCGACTCCCGGGGCACCTCGGCCTGACTCTGTGCGGACACAGCGCTGTGACACTGCTCACCTCCCCGAGGGTGCCTGGGTGGCCAGATCACCCGTGTTCTTCTCTGTGGTCTCTGTCTTTCTCTGTTTACACATGGAGCGTACCACATCACACTCCACTGACGTGGTGTTTGCGTGTCTCCTCTTCCACCGACCTGAGTCGGTTTTCTGTGGCTGTCGTCAAGCTTTCTTGGGATGTTGAGGAGATGGAGTCGCACAGTGGCCTGATGCTGCTGGACTTCTCTGTGTTGCACATTGCAGAAGCCCGTTCCTCCTTTGCTGAGGAGGGCTTCATTGTACGGATGTCACAAGGTTGTTACTCCATTCACTGGTTGATGGACACACAGTTAAATGCAGTTGGTTGCGGTTATGAATAGTTTGTACCCGTGTCCCTGTATCCCCTGCTTGTGCCATTTCACTTTCCCTACAGAGAGAGAGACTGTCAGTTCTGTATCTTCATCACCACTTGGTATTACCAGTATTCTGAAACAAGGGTTTTTGTTTTGTTTTGTTTTGTTTTGTTTTTTTAGATTTTCTAATAATCATGTAGTGGTATCTCAGTGTGTTTTTAACTTGGACTTTCTAATGACTAACGATGCTGAGGATATTTTCATGGGCTCCTTTGCCATCTGTTAATCTTTTTTGGTGTATCTGCTCAGATCTTCAGCTTTTTATTGGATTGTTTTTGTTCAGGTTTTGTTTGTGCTGGGGATTGAGCTTTGGCTTTGTGCATGCTAGATAAGTGGTTTACCACTGAGCCACACCCCAGCTCTCATTTTTTTTTTCTTACTTTTAAAATTGTTTTAGTCTATTCTTGATTTCTAGTCAGGTATTTTTGGTTGATTGGTTGCTTGCTTTAAATATATTCCAAATGTCCAAATGTGTTTCTTTTTTGAAGAGATTTAGTTGGACTTGGAATGTTCAGTTTGGGTTGTCTTTTCTTTTGTGCTCGTATTGAGGAGGCCTGGGGAATTTTCATCAGATGCCCTGATGTAGTTTTATATGGAGTTTGTCTGATTTTTTGCTAGTGTAGATGGATCTTCCAAGTCAAAAGGGTCTTGCTCTGTGAATTTGTGAGGTGTCTTTTTACTGTGGAGACTAGTGCTTGTATAGTGGTGGTGGGGCCGTGTGTCTCTTAGTCTCGGCTTTGTCAGCTTCTCTTTTCCCTCCTGCTTCTGCCTGTGCTACCCTGAGATGCTCCCTGATACCCCCCTCACTTACCAGCCCCTTCAGTCAGATCACTGAGCATACTGAAGGATTTGGCCTTCGAGGTGGGCTTTCCTTTCTGAGTCCTTCTGTCTGAGCATGCATCCTCAGTCTTTGTGATGCCCTTTTGCATGGGATGTCTTGACCTCTGTAACCCGCCCTCCAGACCGGGGTCAGCAGTGATGTTAGCAACTGTGTGATGGCATATAAACTTTGGTGCTTATTTCTCTTCTTATGAGTACTTTGGAGATTTATAATTTCTGTTTCTTCGTAATGCTGAAGTAGTAGAGGTCACATATTACATTATGTGTGGTCTTAAAGCTTATCAGCCTCAAATATCCAGCCTAAGACATTGAACAGAGAACATATTTTATCCAAACATCATTTAAACCATTGTATGAAATGTTACTTAAGATTAGGGGTCCTGGTAGGCCTTTTTCACTTGAGAGAGATGAATCCTTTACAGCAGATGGGGAAAGGTCCAGTCCAGTGAGTTTTCAGGTCGGAGGTGAATGGCAGTTTATCTAGCTAGACCCAGCCTCTAGGTCCGATTTCTAATTCAGGTGGATGCTGTTTTAGGAAGGGGAAGGTGGACAGCAGGGGCCGAATCTGGGGCTTGAGCTGAAGTGGCAAATATAGCCATGAGGTCCGGCTGGAACCA
>PVKB01007721.1:18240-28746 GCA_004027205.1 Ctenodactylus gundi
TCCAGTGAGGGGGACTCACCCAGGAGGAGGCCACAGGGCTGGGTAGAAGGACGAGAGGAGCAGGCAGAGATGAGCGCAGAGAGGCTGCCAGGAATTGTTTGTTCTCTTTACTAATTTTACCAGCCATACTAGAATAAAACCAAAGCATTAGAAAAAGACCTGAAAACGTATTAGACCTTTCGAAATAAGAACATTTGGAGAGGCACCTGAAGAGTTACCAGACATAAAGCAAAAACACTGAAAATCTACCTGAACATACAGGAAATAAATGTAGCACAACAAACTGTTCCTCAGCAGTTGACTTTACATAAATGTCACACTCTGGGATATTCAACTTGAACATCTCTTGGAAATACATTTAATCGTTCTAGTCTTAAGTCCTTAGACTTTGTGAAAGCTATAACTTAGTAATTGATAATTTAAAATCATCAACTAGTATGTATTTAATATCTATATTATTATGACTTATAGTAACTCACTCAGTAACCCTTAAAGACTGTTTGGAGCACAGGTAGAATGTGAAGAGCATAGTGGAAGGCATCGGTAAAGTCAAACCATATGAAGTAAATTGCTGGAAACTGTCTAAAACTGTGTGTAATACTGGTAAGTTGTAAGCCACCTACGTGTGGACCCCGTGTGATGAAATGGCTATCCGTAGCCTGCGGACAAAGCCCTGGTATGATCCATAACCAGAACCCCATAATCGACAACCAGAACCCCTGTCCACCTGCGTGTGGACCCCGACGAAATCACTGTCAGTAGCTTGCGGGAATAAAAATAGCACATTAACAGTCCTGGTCCTAAGCTCAGGGTCAAGGTAGGAGTCACAGACTCTGAAAGCAGGCCACAGGTCATGCTCCCCGCCTCCCGAGTGCGAGACTTCAGTTCCTAGCATCCTGACAGCAAGAGCCCCTCCTGGAAATGGGGTGACTGTCCAGCTGGGCAGCGACCGGCGGGGCCTGACCCACCCGTGGACTGGCAAGCCCCGGACAAGCTCATACGGGTGTTGGCTGTGGTCACCTGTAGTCAAGAACACTTCCCACTGGTGAGCCTAAGGGACCCAGGACGGGAATAGTTCTAAGAGGCCGAACAACGCTTGCTTTCCTGCTTCAGTAATTTTTCTCAATTTTTTTAGTTTGATTTATGAATTGGATAGATTAACTGTTGTGTGACTAAAGGACACTCCCAGGTAAATTCGTCTGCCACTGTCCCGTCTCTGTCTCCTCTTACGGAGTGCTCGCAACAGAGAGTGGACACCATTGTCTCATGCGGACTTTACAAATCATTGTTCCAGCTATTCCCATTTAATGCGGGGTGAAGTTTGTACCATGCGCTCTGACTGTTTTGAGGTAACATCCTTCAACACCTTTTTCCATAGGGTTTATATCGTGAAGGGGTGTTCGTTAGGAGAAAAGGAGATTATGAAGGTGTTGGTTATAGTTAAAAGGGTTTGTGTTTTAGCATCGACTGAGAATCTCTGTGACTTTTTATTTACGTGATAGGTTATATGCATTGCTACATATATTGTGTTATGCCCAGATCTCGGGGAACCCAAAGACCACCAGGAGTCTGAGACACGCATGTCAATACAAGGAGCTTTTATTCAGGCTTAAGCTCGGGCTCTCAGACTTCACCAACGCAGTGGATCCTTGCAGAGAGCCCAGAACCAAGGATGAGCAGGGTTTTTATGAGGTAGGGGCATGGGTGGTCTCAGGAGATGTGACACAGGTATGTCATTATTTGCATAGAACCAATCATAAGTGCACAGTTTTTTGTGATGGCGATGTTGACCACTTCGAGAGGCAGAGTGGCCATAACTTTTGTTATAACCCAATCATGACCTTTTAGGAGTCTTTTGGATGGAACCAACCCAGTGTGGTGTTTCAGTGGCCTGGGTAGGGTCTAAAGGGGCGTTGAGTGATTGGTCAGTTGTCACTGGGCAACTTATTTATGACCTCTGGACTCTGCCCCTGGCCCAGGAATGCCAGGTTTGCTTACTGTTTGCCCCAGGCCCAGGAAAGCCAGATTAGTTTTCCGTTCTGATTGGCTGTAACTAGGAAACCAAGTGCCCCAAGGCTATCCTGGCTTTGGGTGTCCTTTCACAATTGTTTTACAATCTGAGGAAGCTGAGGCTTTGACCCAGTAACTTTTATAGTAACTTTGAAACATGTCCTGAAATCTGTGAAGCTTGGGTCTTACATACTGAACTATCTTGACATCCACGAAATAAAACTGATTTGATCCTCATTTCGATTTTCAGAAAGTGATGGGTGAGCGCAGACGTTGTTTGCGCAGGCGGTGGCTCGCCACACCACCTGTTCCTAGTTTCCCTCCCCTGGAGTTCGGCCTACCAAAGCCACCGGGAGCCTCTGTCTGCGTCTGCGGCTGTGAAGACGTACGCATCGCGAGAAGAATTTTTTTCCTGGGTCCTTGGTGCTTTCGCCAGAGAAAGGGCAGATTGCTAGTTGGGTTTGGATCAAGTCTTTGTGGAACAGAACATGAAAGGTGTTGGCCTTTGCTCCTCTGTACAGGCCTGGTAGTCTCCAGCTGTGAAGTCTCGGGTCTCAGCTGGCAGTCCTTAAGAATGCAAATAACTGCGGAGGGGAGAGGGCTCCCTCGAGGGCGGGGCGGCGGGCTCGCTGGCGCGAGGGGGTGGGGCCAGCTCGAGGAAGGCCGGGTGGCGGGATCTCCCGGGCAGGCAGCGGGGGGCGTGTCCCTCACGGGGCGTGGCGCGGCTTCGGCTTCCCCAGCAGACAGGCAGGCGGCTGGCGAGCCAGTCTCGGTAACCCTTCAGTGCCTGAGCTTCACGCCGACGCCGGGCAGGGTACCGGGCCGGGCCTGGACAGCAGCCGGAGGCGGCAGGTGAGTGCGGCCGCCCGAGCCCGTCCCACAGCCCCGCGCCCCGACCCCGTGGCGCCCCCGCCCTCCAGCACTGCCTTCTCCGTACTCCCGACCCCCACGCGGGGCTTCTCCGGAGTGAGGGTCCCCCGTTTCTCGACATGACCTTTGCTTATCTACAAAGACTACACGTTTTCTCCCGGGACTGCAGTTTTCCTCTTGTACTTTTTATTTATTTATTTTTCCACTTTTCTCAGATTAGAGAAACAGTGTGATATTTAACCCGCGTCTCTTTCGTTTCCCTGAACCCAGTGGTGCCCAGGTGCATCCCTATTCCTACCGGTGACTCAGTTGTCTGTCTTTATGACAGAGCAGTTCTCCACTAAGGTGCAAATACGCCACAGGTTACTTATCTCTTGGTGGACATGTTGGGTGCTTCCAAGGAGGCTGTGCTGCGGGGCAAATGGTGCTGCCGTTAACATGGATATGCATGTAGCCCTGTGGCGTGACGGCTTTCACAATTTTTGGGAAAATACCCTGAACAGGTGTTTCAAATGGGATACCTACTTTCAGTTTTTAAAGGAATCTTTGTACTGCTTTCTGTTACCGTCCTACCAGTTTCTAGTCTCACCAACACTGTGAGAGGGTTCTTTTCTCCCGTGTTTCCAGCATTTGGTTTTTGAGTTCGTCGTATCAGCCATTGGTACTAGAGTTGCATGGAACTTGGGTGTTATTTTTTGATTAGCGTTTCATTTGATGTTGCTAGAGACGCTGAATATATTTTTTCACAGATCGATTGCCCCTTCCTGCGTTTTCTGAGAACTGTATTCATTTCAGTCACCCGTTTTTAATCAGACCTTTAATTTTTGGAAATATAATTTTTCTCAGTATTTTTTGTCTATTCTAGATATTAGTCCTCTGTCCAAGAAGTCATTGGCATTTCCGCCCTCCCCCCATTTCAGTGGGTTTCTCCCTACTTAGTTTACTTTGCTGTGCTGCAGCTTTGTCATTTGATGTAATTCCAACTGTGGATTCTTGTTAACCAAGTGCTGTGTTGAGAAAATCTGTTGGGGCCCTCAGGGCCCGAGAGCCTCAGCATTGCAGACCTTGGCCAAGTTCCTTTCCACGAAGAAGCATTTACTGTCTGGAATTTAAGTCAGGTGTTCTTCTGCTTGAAATTTGGATCAGGTGTTGAACCACGGGACTGTTCTAAAGAGGAAGTCCCAAGGTGGGGTGATGGGCCTGGAGGGTTTGTTAGCCTATTAGATTGCTTGTATGCTCATATTAGCCTATCAGATTGCTTGCACGCTAATGTGTAACCTATTAGATTGCTTGTATGTTAATGTGGGTATGGAAGGGTATTTAAGCTTGGGCTTTGTGGAATAAAGAGAGTTGAGTCGTCGAGTCAGTCAACGTTCCACGATCGTGAGAGTCCGTGTGGTGTCTTTGCCGGTCGAAGACGCCACAAAAATTCTTGACTATGCCAGTGTGTTCAAAGTGGAAGGTTCCTTGTGTCTGATCCTGGCATATGGTGAAAGATGTGGGTCTAGGTGCATTGTGCATACAGGTGACTACTTCTCCCAACAGCCTTTGTGAAAGAGGCTAGTTTTTCTTCAGCGTGTGTTTTTTTGGCACCTGTGTCAAAGATCAGGTGGCTGAGATTGCTTGTGTTGTCTCTGTGTCTTCAGTTGTGTTTCATTGCTCCACCTGTCTTATTTTGTGCCAATACCATGTGATTTTTGAAAATAGTTTGTACATAGCTTGATGCATTATAATGCCTCCTGCTTTTGTTTAGGATTGTTTTGGCTGTACTGGGTCTCTTTTGGTCCCATGTAAATATATTTTAATATTCTTTTTCTTTTGTTCTCGGCAACTGCAGTTGAAATTTTGAATTGGCCTGCATTGAATTTGTCAGTTTTGGTAGGATGGCCGTTTCTACAACACGGGTCTGCCTACTCAAGAACGGGATGTTTTCCCTTTTTCTAATGTTGCCTTTAATTTTTTTCTTAAAATTATTATAGTTTTCATTATAAAGGTCCTTCTCTTAGATTGATCTCTTAGGTATTTAATTTTCTTTGTGAGCACTGTGAGTTGGCTTGTGTCTGTGATCTCTCCCTCCGTGTTTTCATTGTCCCTGTACAGGAACACTGTTAATTTTTGTCGATTTTCTTTCCTGCAGCTTATCAGAGCATATTAGTTCTGAGAGTCTTTTGCGGGAATTTTTTTTGCAGTTCAGTGCAGAGGATACTGTCGTTTGCAAATAAGCTCAATTCAAATTTTGATTCTCCGATGTGGACTGTTTTTATTCCACTCGCTTCCTGACTGCCATGGCTGAGATTTTGAACGTTATGTGGAGCAGGGTTGGCGAGACTGGGCATGCTTGTCTCGTTCCTGATTTTAAGGAGAATGCTCCGAGGTTTTCCCCGTTTAGGACAATGTTTGTAAGAGGATTGTCATAAATTGCTTTTATCAGCCTCACGTGTAAGGTCATGCTATATACCGATTTTCATCAGGGTTTTTTTATTTTTATTTTTATTTTTATTTTTTTTTTTTTTTTGGTTTTTTGTTTTTTGGAGACAGGGTCTTGCTCTGTAGCCAGGCTGTTTCTGAACTCTCTTTGGAGGCCAGGCTGGACTTGGACTCACAGCCATCCTCCTGTTTCAGTTTCCCGAGTGCTGAGATTCAAAGCCTGTCCGTCCTCACCTAGTTTATATGGTGCTGGAGAATCAAATTTAGGACTGTGCACTGAACTAAGAAAGCGCTTTAATGGCTGTGTCGTTCTTCAAGACCTTGTCAGGGTTTTTTGTTTGTTTGTTTGTTTGTTTGTTTTGTTTATTTCTATTTCCGTTCCTGTGATTTAAAAGTATTTGGTGAATCATTTCAAATATATACATACATATGTGTGTGTGTGTGTGTGTGTGTGTGTGTGTGTCTTATGACCAAGGATATGACCTGTGCTGTTGTTTGGATCTGGAATGTCCCACAAAAGCCTCATGTATTTGAATGTTGTGGGATAACTGTGGCCTCGTATGTTATTGGGAGATAGGACCTGGCTGACTAGGGCAGATGCTTGGGGTTGGACTTGGAGATGTGTGGCATTTGTTTACATAAGGAAAGTGCCAGAACTTTCAGGTATGTGCTCTTTACTTATGGGAGAAGAGGTGAGGGAGGGGAACCCAGCTTGCGCGTGGGGCGCCCAAAAGGCATGTTGAAGTAAAGGAAAATAGAAGACCCAGTGGTCCAGCTTCTTCCCGGGCCGAGTCTAGCCTTGCCTGAGTCTCCACACAGGGAATTGGCTCTGACGTGGTTCCTACTCAGCATTCCGTCTGCAGTCGAGTGCGCAACTCTCTAACCTCTGCCCTGGGCTTTCCCCATTGCCTTCTCTAGGTGAACAGATTGTGAGACTTTTGAACCTGTGAGGTAAAGAAATCTCTCCTCCCTTACATGGTGGGTATTAGGCATTTTGTGCCAGCAACAACCGAAGTAATTAAGCCTATTTTGGAGAAAGTCTTATGTACTGCTGAGAAAAAGGTGTATTCTGTTGGTGTTTATTGGAACACCGTGTAAATACTTGTTTAGGCCACTTGTTCTGTGATGTTACCTGAAGACTGTGGTATGATTGTATTGGGGTCCATTTGACCTTTCCTGTCTGCTAGGTTCTGTTCTTCGAAAGACTGGATGCATCTGTTTGTAATTGTGAACTCTTTCTGTTGGAATCATTACTTTACCAGTGTATAGTGTTCACCTCTTCTGATCTGTTTTGGTTTGAGTGGGAAAGACCTGCCTCTTCGTGGACCTTTAGCATGTCCATGGATGAATGAATGCTGGCTCTAAATTCATTCTTCTGCGTGTGGATAAGTTTATCCAGAACATTTGTCAAAGTGGCAATCTTCCTTCCGGTGTAATATAAACATAAAGTATCTTTCAAAGATCAGGTGCCTGAATCGACTTTGGAGTTGATTATGAATCTTGACTTGTGTTCTATTTGTCCACCTTTCTGTATTGGTTCCAGTATCCTTTGGCCTTGATCACATTTGATGGCTAGAATTGTGACACTTCCAGCTTTGACTCATTGCTTAGATTTGCTATGGCTGTTCTTGGTCTCATTTGGTGTATGTAAATTTTAGGATTGCATGTTTGATTTGTTTATCTGCTCTTTTGATTGAATTTCCTTGAGTCCGTATAGCAGTTCTGATTGTATTGCCATTCTGAAAATCCTGGTTTATCTATCTAAGCACAAGGATGGTCCTTATTCTGTAATTCCTTTTTCATTCTATTTTCAAACACTATAGTTTTCAGTGTCAAGGATGTTTGCAAATAATTTTATAAAGAGGAGAGAGACTGACCACTCGAGGATGAAAAAGCAAGGAAGGTGAAATTGTGTACTAGACATAGATTTTTGATGTGATATGATGGCATAATTCTAGAAGTACACAAAGGTGATGTTTACACACGCACACATGAACATTTACACAAAAGTATACATAGGGCCCAGGACCTATACACCTGGAAATGATTCAAATATTCAACTCTTTTTTATGTATATTTTTACACATAAGATGAAAGGAGAAAATTCTGCCTTTTTCTTTTTTTGGTGTGAAATGAGATACCATCCACATAAGAGACCAATGAGCAAAATGCAACATGAATGATTCTGTGACTGATAGTGTTCTGTTCTTTCAGTTTGAAAAGTGTGTTTTACCTGAGATTTTTAGAGCTTTTATATTGGAGTGTTGTAAAACAAACAACTCATCCTGTCTGCATCTTAATTTGGTGCACGACCTTGCCCAAGTCAGTTGACATCATTGAGTTTCAGTGTTTGTTGTTATTTTTCCTCATTAATATATTTGTGCGTGCGTGCTTGTGTGTGTGTGTGTGTGTGTGTGTGTGTGTGTGTGTATGTGTGTGTGTGAAATACGTGATTGATAGAAGAACTTGAGAACTTTCTGAACGCACATATTGCATCCATCTCACCTTCACTTCTCCCTGCCCTTTAACCTCCCACATCCTTCCTCATTCTCCTTACTCCCAACATCTTGCCCATGGACTGTGTTATTTGTATTCCATGTTTCTGCTTTTAGAGAAGTCATGTTACACTTACCTGCCCCAGTCTTCCTGAGTCTGACCTAATGGTTTCTTGTTGTGTCCATCTACCTAGAGTTGAGCTTCAGTTAGTCTACCTGCAGACTTGTAAGGATACAAAATCAAGATGTGTGTTTTAAAAGCCTTCTGTAGAACATAATCCATATTGAATGTTCTTTCAGAGGTAGCGATTCTGACTGTTGGATACATGCTAAACATAACTTTATTCACGTTCAGTTTATTATTTTTTATTTTTTCGGCAAATAGAGCTCAGGACAGGTGACTGAGTATCAATGATTCTCTGTCTCTGCATCCTAGTGTGCACTCCGTGAGGACCACTAACACGGCTCCGCGTTGCTTCTGGATGTCGTTCGGTGTATACTGTCTCTGAGGTCATTCAGTGTTCTCATGTATGTGTGTGTCCAAAATAAAAAAATACATGATGCAGCATACCGATTTTAAAGAGTATGACTGTTTTCTTGTGGTACAGCTCATGCCTGGGATAAAGAATGGACCATCAAATAGACAAAATAGCAATGTAAATTGGAAAGAATTGTGGGCAATATTGAATGTCGTATAAAATAGTAATACGTGACAGATACACATAGAATAACACGTAACATCGGGTTACTACTAAAAGTGATCATTCAAATTAATTAACATCATCTGTCACCATGTTTTATACTGCTATCAGTGTTAAGTGTGTACTATTACAAATTAACCTCTTTTAAATATTGTCTATGAAAATGAATCTTACTGCTTAAGAAACTCTTCTTGTTCCAATGAATCCAGTGCCACAGTGTAATTATGCTAACAATCTAAACAAATTCTAAAAGCCTTATCTTCTCAATTTTGCCTAAACCTACATCTCAGCTTTTTAAAAAAAAAATCAAGGAAGTGCTCTTTTTCTTCTTAACTCCAAGTGAAAGCAAGTATGTTGTGTGAAATAGTAATATGTGAAAAATACAATATCAAGGAAAATGCTTATCAAGTTACTCCTGAGGAATGTAATTAATTCATATATGTTTTATCATACTTTCTAGTGCTATCTTTAGAAAATATTTTGAGCAATATAAATGTATGTGACTCATAATTCATTTCCTTTTTGGTGTGACTTGAGTGCTGCCAGTCCAGTGGAACTCAACTGTTTCTCTTCTTTCAGTAAAGAGGAGATGGAGGCTCATCTAGGCACGCTGGGGGAGATCCTGTCAGTCTGGGTCCTGTTCTGATGGAGGAGGTGGGAAGTCGGTGTCAGGAGATGCTCTGAGAGGGTGAGTTAAACCACCAGGGCTGTGTCTCTGTTCTGCGTCCTCTCAGGGTGCGGAGGCTTCCCTGGGCCTCCAGAGCCTCTTCCTGCGCTCCCTGGAGGAGCAGGGAGGCTGCAAGTGGCTCCTCCTCCTCCCACTGAGTGTGAAGAGGCATGAAAGCTCCCTTCATTCTGGATGAGGGCCAAGCACCCCGACATGAAGGCCAGTACTGCAAATGCCTTCTGCCACTCCCAGAAATGGCAGCAGAAAGTGCATGACGATCTTGGTAAAAGCTTGACATCTCAAGTCTGCCTCATCGATTTTCTCCGTGTGGTGATCATTTTCTCATCTTTAATCTTCACGGATACCTTGAGTAGTGCAAGCGGCCACCCACTTTTCCTGTGCTGCTCTCTGGTAAGAAGTCGCCTGTCACTGATAAAAGTGGACAGTGCTCTCCAGTTCTTCCTGGAGACCTTTGGCCTGTGTTCTGTAGAACTCCAGCAGTTGAGTTGCCAGGCTCAGCCTTCCATTCACCCCGCAGAGTGTGTCTTCTTGCTCCGACCGGTACATTTCCGCTTCTGCCAACTTTTGATAGAGTCTCATTCCCTTCTCTTGGTAGTGGTCTCGGGGCACTCCGCTTCTCATCAGGCAACAGTGCCTTTTCAGAACCCAGGCAGGCCCTTTCAGCCTGGAGCTGCGTCACGTGTTCAGGCAAATCTTCTCTGGTTTTCTCCACTTCAGACAGGTGAGTGTGAGTCTGGTCTCGTTCCCTTCTTACGGTGTCCTTCCTGAGAACACAGTCAGGGAGGTGTGTGCTCTGACATTCGTTCTCCTGGAGAAGTTGTTTTCCATCGACCCTGTGCTCCTGCCCCAATGCTTTCTGCCTCAATCCGTCCACTTTGTCCTCACACTCTCCCCCAGCTTGGACCAGCTGTTTCTGCCTGTTCCAGAGCCGGGCCTTTTCATTCAGAGCATCTGCTGCTACTTTCTCAAGTCCTGTTGGGCTAATGTCTAAGGGCCTCCTAGTGACTTTGGCTTCAGCAGCTCGGGATCTTAGAGATTGTATCTCATGGACTGGAGGACGGGTGGTCTGGGAAGTCTGTGCCACACACGTGCTGTTGTTCAGCACCTCCATCTGGCTCTTCCTTTAGCTCCTGGGCTAGAGGGAGGACTTCATCACAGGCTTCCAATGTGTCCTGCCACATCCTTCTGTGGGTGTCCCGAATCCATGAGGCTTTGCTTGCTCCTTTGAGCAGGCATGTGTTCAAGCTGAATCCAGGCCTCCTGTGCTTTTGGAACCAAAGGAATTATTTCTAGCAGTTGCTGTTTTTCCGCAACA